>JBBMHQ010058865.1:0-30131 GCA_037834295.1 Postelsia palmaeformis
CTGTACTGTACTGTACTGTACTGTACTGTACTGTACTGTACTGTACTGTACTGTACTGTACTGTACTGTACTGTACGTTGGAATGCAATAGTGCAAGGGCTCTAGTTTTGCCGCTTTAGTGTGATTACGTCTGCTGTGCCAGGTGCCAGTGGCGTCTATGAGGCTTACAATTTTTCCGGAACCTCCACCCGTCGGACGTACCATCTGCAGATAGATCGGATAGATCATCTACAGATATATTGTATAGATCATACACAGGTAGGTGAGATATATCATCCACAGATGAATCATCTACAGATAGACCGTCTAGACCCTAACCTGCCATTACGACCTGTGTTGTGCAGGACCTGTATAGAACAGATGCAACCCACGAAATAGGCGGTAGATGATGAAGAGTATAGCTTCCACCCGGCAAGATAAGCTAGATCGTCCAGAGCGCGAATCCATCCTAGACAATCAAGTGGGATTCGACAATCGAGCGGTTCTTGCAGCGACCATTGTTTCAACAGTACAGCCAACAAGATGGAGTGGTTCTGAACGATGTCGCCTGTGATTGGTGGGTTGGTTGGTGTTTTGATGTGTGCTCTAATTGGTCAGGTGGTCGATGGCGAGGAGAATGTGGCGGGTCTGCTAAATATCGCGAAGTGCCTGTACGACGCCATCCATAGGCTGGAGAAGAAGGCCATGAAGGGGGGGGGGGGTGACCTCGATTTGGCGGCATCTGTCCTTCAGGTCCGTCGAATTGAGTGGTCATGCTTGCTAGGGCTGTGATCTGACTGACTATAAGCTGCCAACTGCAGGAGGTTTTATTTGGTCAGGTAGTTGACCGTAAAACGGTGGGCTGATTGCTAGGGCTGCGATTAGGCCGACTATAAAGCGCCGACTAGTTTATAGATGGCTAGGTACTTCACCTTGGGGTGCGTGGGCGCGCACGGTATTTTGCGTAGCTGTGCGTCTTTGCATCTGACTAGCGCTTTAAAGCTTTGTGGCTCGAAAGGGTGTGTTTGTTCTTGGGGGCCACCATACGTAGTCGGATGCCGTACTGCACCTGGCTGAATTAGCCACCCAACTGCTACTGTGGAGCATAGCAGTCAGAACCAAATGGTGGGTTCTGATCACCACCCCCCCTTAAAATAGTAACTCCTCGTAGCCAACTCGCAGTCCTACTGATTGCGTTCGATGTTTGGATCTGTTTGTTATATTTCAAGGTATTCGAGTGAAATATCGTTCGTTCGTCTGTTTATTGACTATTTAGGCGGAGTGACGCATCCCTTGGTATCTCCACATTTTGTCTGGTATGGTTCGTTGACCCCCACGCCTGCTCAACCATTCTACAGGCTGGTCTTACCCATAGCACCTCGCGTCGGGCTCTTTGTACCCACACTCCGCCAAGTAATTATGCTTTCACAACGCCGCATGGCCATCCCCTGAGCTACTGAAGTACTCCATCCAAGCGCACTCCACAGCTTCAATTTCGACGTTATTCAATAAGTAAAACGTTGTTTGTTTTGTTATTGCGGTTTAGGTTGCCGGCTCCGGGAAGGGCAAGGGGAAAGCAAAGGACCTGCGAGCAGCTCTGGCGATGCTATTGGCCAACAGCACAGACGGAAACCACTCGGTGCGTCCCCCCCCCCCTCCTGCTGAACTCCACTCGTGTTGCCTATATACATGCCGTTTCGACATCGTTTTCATCGGTTGAGATCGCCGTCGTGATGTTATCAATCACTTGACCATCGTCATCAATACCGACAGCATGGTGGCACCGACGAGGGAATGCTTCATTCGCACCACCCTTCATTTATGTTTATTTGTGTTTTTCATCCCATTTATCATCTTCGCCCCCTCCTTTTTTCTCCCGCCCTCCTTCAGATTGATAGTCGTATCTCACACCCGGGTCACATAGCACGCGGTAGTAGGCTCTTCTACCCCCTCCCCACGACGGTCCGTGCCTCGCATTTTGGTCGCCAAATTATGCCAGCCCTCCCTTCGTCGACTCGCGTCGAATAGCGCTTCGTGGCGCTGTAGCGAGCACTGAGACCCTAGCTGGGCCACGACACTACGTCGTGACAGTACATACAGCCTCGTGCCTTCGTTGGGTTTGCACTTGAGGCCAATGAGACCAATGCGACCAATGCCGGCTGCAGTTTACCGGGTATACGACACTCCTGAGTGACGACAAAACAAAGTGTGACACTACATAAAAATGACGCACGGCAAACAAAAACCGGCGCACGCCTTAACAATTGCTAATGCCCAACACAAAAGTTGACCCACGACTTGGTGCGACCTGGCTTCTTTCCCGTGATCAGGAGCCCACCTTGGGAGGCATTTTGTCGGAACAGACGAGCTCTTTCGTCGACGGGAACGACTCCGTAACCGCGGCAGCTGTGGCCATCGCTAAGGGAAAGAAAGCGGTGAGAATTATGACATGAGCGTAATTTTGTTCGTCGCACACAGAAGCAAGCGACGGAGGGGGCTTGAGCTTGGGCTGTGCCAGGTAACTTTCTAACGAGGAGTGCTCTGAAAAGCAAGTTCTGGCAGCAGCGGCTCACAGGCAACCATAACCCGTGAGATTGAGACACGCTCCTGACGAGTGCATGATCAAATATTATATTGAAAAAATAGTTACCGGTGACAGACTTTGGCGATAGGAAACTAGAAATGATGAGGTTTGAGTTCTCAATCTCCTGGTACAAAAATCGATATGCACATTGGGAACCCCCTCAGATTTGGAACAATCAGTCCCCCCGGGAATTGTTCAAACACCCCCCCGGCTTAGCGGTAGTTACGGGGAGGTAACTGACTTGAGATAATCAGCGGCAGTTTTTACCACAGGTAGCTCCAGTCCATTCGGCTAAGGTGGTTGTTAGTGTGTCATAAGGTTAGAGTTTAGTCCCAACTCCACACTGTGCAGCGTGGTATGCTTGCAACCTGGAAGAATCACGCGGCCCCCTTATTCTACAGTATTTGGTTCATCTTCTTCAGCAGCAGTGGTTTGTTTTTTCAGAATTTTCGAGCGAACGCGAGCCTCCTAATTTACATCATGCAAAAACAGAAGGAGGGACTCCGTTCGAGATCTGGTGCAGGGTGGTATCATGCGACCGAAGTCTTACGAACGACCGCCGCATAGGCGATTCATGTTGACGATTCTCTGAATTCTCCCAAGTTCTCCAGCCAACGCCCACCGCTTGACGACGGTTACAAATATCCTGCTGCTATTGCTGGAGTTCCTGGCGACAGCTGTACGATCATACAATATTTTCTGTAACTCATGCTTTAAGGTGTGTCTGGTATGTACGACTGTGCTACTACGATGCCGCAAGTTCCTAGCGACAGCTATACATACCACCATACCTCCACATACACTATTATTCGTAACCCATGCTAGGATATGTTGCCCCGGTATGCTACTATGCCAATACGATGCCCCCCGTGTGTTTTATGCTGCACCTGGCATGTTGCGTTGCGTAACGTTATGTGGCGGTGTTGATAGGTGCTGGTGCTGGACGAGGGTCACCTGGCGGGCATTGTAACCCCGAAAGACCTGCTGATGAGAGTGGTGGCTAAGGGGTTGGACGCAGACGCCACGGCGGTGTCTAACATAATGACCCCTAACCCCGACACCGTGGCGCCGGAGATGACAGTCGTAGAGGCGCTCAGAGAGGTGACTATAAGGGGGGGTTGTCCATATCCCTGCATAGCTGCATACCAGCTATGTGAAGAGCAAGAATAAAAACAAGCTGATACAGTGGAATGAATAAGAGCAACACTAACACAAGAGAAAATCGCACTCGTGGTCATGCGAAAACTTCCACGAAATTTTCCCCGAGCACTCTTCATAGATGCCGATCCTAGTTTTCTTCGGTGGAAAATCGCGGCAGGCGGCAGAGCACGTTTATAAAATATGTTGTGATTGAAGGGGCGCAATAAATGTCACGGGAGACCATAGTAACTACACTAGGATTAGGGTTAGAGTTAGTAAATGTATGTTAAGGTATAGGTTTTGATGTGTACGGTGGGTCCTATTCACTCGGTGTTCTTGCAGCAGTATTGAACAATCCAATGCCTTCCTAAGGGTGACGAACGTTTTGTCCTAATTTTGACGATTCACGACTTGTTCTTCTGAAACAGGAATTCCAAGCGTCCCTGCTTTTAACTTTTTGTGAATTTTGCTAATGTTTCATGTTTTAGCTTTGGTTTCGCTCCCAAGAAAAAGAGAAAACTTGGAAGAATGTCATCAGATACTCACGTCTCTTGTTCCATGGTTGTCTTGTGCTCGTACGGGGAGGGAGCGGATTGTTTTTAATGATTCTTATGGTTTGGAGAGACAAAATACCACCCCGCCCCTTCCGGACTCATCGCGGCCCCAGATGCACGAGAACAAGTACCTCCACCTCCCGGTCGTCGATGAGGAGGAGGGAACCGTCGTGGGAGTGGTAAACGTTATGGAGATTGTGCAAGCCACGGCGGGAGACAAAGGCAGCTCCAGGTATGTACGTAGTTTACTGATATCAATCCCTGCATACAGGCAAACTAATATAATACTGTATTTTATTAGGCTGGCTGGTTTGTTTGTCGAGGAATCTGACTACCCCCAACGCTGTAGATCGCCCAGTAATCCGATGGCCTCAATGTATGCCATTTCTCCGAACATCCTGTGGTCCAAACTTTCATTCTCGGGTTTCACGCGCAGCTGGGAGGCATTTTTCGGGTCTGCGATGGACGCGGGCGACGACGTGTCGGACTCGGCTTCCATGTACAGCGTCGACAGGAGCGTGAGGTCTGTCCGGCAAAGGGGTGGCGGTGGCGCGGTGGGAGTTCCCAGGGCTGCTGTGGCGGCGTCCGTGGCAGGGTCTGTGTCAAAGAAGCCTACGGATCACAGACCGGTCTCGACCCTCAAGCCCAAGGTTAGATTAACCGGATTCCCGCTGCAAAAAAAATCCCCTCCTATTGCCCACATTTTGTAGTCATAACGTGGAAGGTAAAAGGTTTCAAGCTGTACAGGCGTGAACGGGTGGTGAAACCAGTGGTTGTTCCGATACTCCTCAATGCCCAATACTGTTTCATCTCGCGCCGCTTTTGATACGTGTGTTTTCGTCACCTCTGTACCCAGGGTTGCCTCCTAGGTGGGGCCATTGAGTTCTTACGTACTGTAGTATGAAACAGACGTGCCATCTACCGCCGACATGATGAAGCTACTACTGTTCACGGGGTAAGATGTATTGTCGACACAGGGGTCCATCGTGGGAGATATTTTTGTCGCGATTCGTGAAATTTTCTTTGTTCCCTCGTAATACGCGTGTTACGCGTGCGTTTTGTGTTGTTTTGTGTTGCGTCGTGTCTTGGGCTGTGGCGTCTCGGGGGTGGGGCGCGTGTCCTCGCTGCAGCCCCCTCTCTGCGCCTCTGTGGAGTTGTCGGTAGGCCAGGTGGCGAAAAAGATGGCGGAAATTCGAACGGATGCTGTCATTTTGCTTGGGCCGCAGGGGGACATGAAGGGCATCATGACTGACCATGACGTCGCCAGGTGAGTTGTACCTGGTGCCTTTGTATGACTCTGCGGTATCCCCAAATGTAAGCTCTCTTTGGGTTGAATGGTTAATGGACGGAGATGCCCTATAATTGAGTATACTACAACAGAGTCGTACATAGTATTAAAAATGAGATGTATGTGGATGTTGGTGTCGGTGTTGATGTTTTTTTTTTCAATTCGTATCAATATTGTTGCTGACATTAGGTCGATGTTGGTGTTTAATTGCTACTGTTACTGGAACAGTACTGTCATGTTTTGCTGTTGGAGAGGAAGGTCTGTTGCTTGCTATTATGAGTACTGTTAAGGGGGACCATAGTAAATAGGACCAAATATTTGCTAGCAAAAGTGGGTAAATATATTGGTTTTTGTGAGTACCGTTGGTCCTATTTAACTATAGTATGTGCCCCGTATTACCTGGCATCTGTCATCAATAGATTGAAAAATCAGCTCTGATTATCTTTTATTAGATTCTAGCGCGGTCACCCTTGGATTTGTGCTCTGCTGTATTACAGCAGTGTGTGCTGTGTGTGCTGTGTGTGCTGTGTGTGCTGTGTTTGCCTTTTGGGGCAGAAAAGTCGTGGGTGTCGTGTCGCCGACCGATATTTTATCACATTATCACATTATCCCATCAGTAAATCAGGACTTTAATGTTTCAGAACTTTTTGGATATCTGCTGCGATTGCCGGCGTTGGTCTGCTGGTGCTCTTGGTATTTCACCCACTGATGTCGAGTTTGTTAATAAGAAGGGGTGGACGAGGTGTGCAGTCGGTAGCGTTTGGTATCCTGGCATCAGTACTGTGTCGTACGGGCTGGTAATTCCGAATGTCGTTTTGTCTGCTGGTAACCCGAACCGCCGTTCAAAAAATTTGTTTCCCATACTATGAATATCTACAACTATGGCTTGACGATGTTGTGGTTTGAAGTTACATCGCCTCGTATTTCGCAACATGCGGCCGCGCCTCTGCGTTCCCAATAATACCTTTGGAGTGCATGCTGTGGGTTCCCCTCACACCCTTCTGTTCAATTGCACCAGTTATCCGAAATAAGCCGAGTTCGTCGCTACATCTGCACTGTGGAGTACAATGCATTGCCAGAAACCTGACGTCGACCCGCTCCGCCCAGGTGTGTCTAGCGACAATATCTTCCGGCAGGTAAACAACTGGGAGGTCGCGCTGAAAATTCCAACCCTCCTTTTTCCGGCGATATGTAAAGCAATTCAAGATTATGCTCGGAAATATTCCGCCTATCCATTGTCTGGGTCGTACCAAAGTCACGAAAATCAAAATATCACTGAAAACGAGGGGAACTTTGCGGCGCCGCCCAAGCTCCGTCGTTTGTCGAAGCGTCTCAAGGGTTAAACACGCGAAGACGCGTATCCGCTTGTCGTCCCTGCTCGAGGGCACTTTCGGGACGCATCCCCCCCACGCCGACCCACCCCACCCTACCCGCACTCCCATGCCCATCCTCGAACCTACCCTCTCCCCAGAAGTTAAATCAATTGATTGACGCTGTCATCCACGTGCAAGAAATCCGCCTCAGAAGCGGTTCTTATTCTTGAAAGAATGCAGCTCACTCTTCATGCGACTCGCCCAGCACCTCAAGGCGGTTCGCGCTTGGTACAAGCAATGTCTGCCTGGTCGGTTAAAACCCGACGTGCTCCGTCCCGGCATCGTAGAGATGCGAAGGTCTATGGTGATACGACTACGGCCTTGCATAATCATGAGTACACCCCCCGCCCCCCCGCCCAAACCCACCCTAGTCTACCTCAATCGTACGCCCACCCCGCCTTCGCTCCTACCTCCTTGCCCACCCCTCAGGAAAGTGGTTGGACTGTCGCTCGATCCGAATCGCACCCCTGTGGCCTCTGTGATGACGCCCAACCCTACCTGGGTCAACGCCCAAGATAACGCCTTGGACGCTCTGGCAACGATGCTCGAGAAACACTTCAGGCACCTTCCGGTACGAGATTAGCGGCATGCCGCTATATATAGGACACATTTTATTGAAGAGCGGTTGAGTTCTGAGTTGAGCACATGCGCCATGCCTCTATAGCGCGGTAGCATCCCTCTTCATGGTGCTGTTAAACCTGTATTTTTTCAGTGCTACAACATACGTTTATAGGGCAGTGGCATGCCTTTACACTGCTGTATTATGCGTTTATAGTGCAGTAGCATGCCTCTACAGTGCTGCTGCATGCCTCTACAGTGCAGTAGCATGCCTCTACAGTGCTGTATCATGCTTATACAGTACGGTAGACTGGACTCCTCACCTGAGGGACAAGCCAACAGCCCTACACCCGTGTATATGTGCTTTACCCACTGACTGTGTTGTTGTGTCTATGATTCGTGTGTTGCCTTTTTATAACCCATTTGACATATTTTTGCCCAATTAATCGAAGCGGTTTCAGCCGGAATCGGCAAATCGGGACGATGTTTTTCACCAGCGAAACATCGGTAAAGCATCGTTCCGATATGCATGACTAGGTTAGAATTCTTATCACATTTGTCGTATATAACAAGGAATGCAAACACACTCGCCGAATTCGCCGATATCTCGGATAGTTTCATGCTGAGCCTGCTAGTGTCTTTTCCAAAGAGGCCGTTTTCTGCACCTGAATAGATACCTGTCTGTGCCTTGTATTGTCGGACAGAGTGGTTAAAGTTTTCAGTCTAAGGCATTACGCATGTACGAGGATAGGAAGACAATAAACGTTCCGCTCATCGGCCAGATCAGATAGATCATCCACAAATCAGATAGATCATCCACATATCAGATAGATAAATTCCTGATCTGTATTATCTGCATGATCTAGCTCATAGTGCCGGGGGGGAGCAGTACAGTCTACATGATCTACAGCAGTAGCATGCCCTCCCTGGCTTTATATGTACTACGGAGATCCCGCACAGCGCCTCATAGGTGCAGCTTATAATCTGGAGGATATGCAGACAAAAGGGGGATTTGTCCGTCCGACGTGGGAAGTATCCGGGGACTCCCCCCTACCGTGATACTGCGCCAGGCACCGGAGACCCTGGCCTTCGAGACCTGTCCAGCTTATTGATTTACAATTTTACAATTTTACCGTCAGGAGCTGGTGGTAACAAGAAGAAAAAAACTCTTGGGAAATACCCTGGTACATTTTATAAAATTGGAACGGATGAAATGAAATTTCGAAAATATGGAAAGAAAAACAAAACGATCAGGGCTTAAGCCGATGTTTTTAGTGATAGTAATTATACCAGTATTAATAGCGATAGCGGCAGTTTTGTGTTTCCCAGCAGGAAACGTATGTATATGGCTGTCCTTGGCTGTCCTTGGATCGTGAGAGTTTCGCGTGTTGTGCTTCCTTTTGACAGGGTGGCCGCTTGATTGGATGATCGGTCGGCGATGTATGAAATCCGCTAGGTGTGTCCCAACTAGTTCGCCATATTTCCGGAGAATGGCCGATGCGATGGTCTGCGGATCATCTGCCAATGTTATGGTTGAGAGAGGTCGGTGAGATGATATGTGGATGATCTGTAGATGATCTGTGGAATGACCATCTCATGCCTGTACAACGGTCGGTTGCAGGTTGTGGATGACGGCGGCGCGGTTACTGGCCTCCTCAACATCGCCAAGTGCCTCTACGACGCCATACACCGCCTGGAGAAGAAGGCCGCTCGAGCGGAGGAGCAGGGAGGCTCGGGCGAGGCACAGGACCTAGCCGCGTCACTGCTCAAGGTGCGTCGAAAGCACGCACGCAAATGACGGCGCCGATGTTTTTGTCTGTGACCCCATCAATAATTTACTCTTTTACTCTACTAATACAGTAGTACTGCACTTGTGCATACAATGACACTCACCGCACTATCATCAGGGGACTTGTCCCACAAACGGGGCTAATGGGTCCATCCTTTTATGGCTGTTAGGGCTGCAGTCCCATTATGGGCACAAACCAGTCAAGTGCTGAGTAATTTGTCCCCAAAACGATACTGCAGTCCTAAAGGGCGATTAGCTAAGGTCGGAGTGGAATGTGCTGCGCGTCGTCGCGGTCTGCGGTTTTTGTTCCTCTCTATCCCTCCCCGTTTCTGATGGGTAAAATAATCACTTTATCGCGGTCTGGCCCCTTGTCTGATCCCCCTGGCCTCCCCCCTACACTTAACTAGTATATTAACCTGAATCTCCTTGGGCGGAAACGCAAGGAAGCGTTTATTCGTCTTATTTGTGCATAATATTGGCGCCCCTTGTGGTATGTCGAAAATGTCAAACCTTGACCGCCCCCTACATGTATTACCTCTTACACAGCCCTTTTAGGGCAAACCGCAGTCCCGCTGTGGGGACAAAGCAGCCTAATTCTAAGTAGTTTGTCTCCAACACGGGGCTGCTGTACTACAGACAGCTAACCGCCCCTATACATCGACGATATTTTATTTGGGGCGAAAAAAGACCCTGATGCGCCCTACAAACCGGTCTACTCGTAGGACCTTTGCTCTATGTACCTCTTTTCCATCGACCCAAGACCATTTGCGCGAGTAGTTTAGAATAGCCCCCGAGGGTACGCCCCCCCCCCCTCATACGGTAATATCAAGTTGGTTCAAGAATTGTGCGTTCTGCTGTACTTTTTTTCACGTTTTCCCTTGTATTGTCGTCTGGAGGGGTGATTGCTGTGCTGTTCGCCTGTAACCCCACCGTGACATGGTCTCTAACGTCTGCTCTCTATTACCCCACGCCTCTCCTCCCCACGTGGTGTTCGGCCTCAATGCTTGCCCCGTCCGCCCTGGTTGGGCCTATTCCGCGGATGTCGTGCCGCCTTTCGTGGCTCATTTCCATTGGCGGGTGCATCGATGACCTCGATGCTGATACGCCGATTGGTGCGTTTTCGTTGGCTGGTGCCTGGGCGGCGTGGATGCTGATACGCCGGGCGCGTTTTTCATTGGCCGGCTTTCGGGGGATCTTTATGCTGGTTCGCCCATGATCATGGCTCGATTTCATTGGCTGCCTCCTCGGCGGCACCGACGCTGATACGCCGGTGCTCCTGATGCGTTTTCGTTGGGTGGGTTTTTGTACGGCCTTGGTGACCATACGCTGCTTTGGTTAGCTGCACGCTCAGAAGTCTAAGAAGGGCGGTCGTAATGGTGGAAAGATGGCCGTGGCGGCGATGACGCAGCTTCTACAGGGCCTTTCCGACGGGGAAGAGGTGCGTAATGTTCATATTTATGGCAACTGATGGTGGTGGTTATAACGAGAATGATGTTACTCATGTTGATGACTGATGTTGATTTTGACCACCATCATGAAGACGAATAGGACGATGGTGAGTATTTGATGCCGATGGTGATGGTGGTGATAACAATGATGATGGTGATGTTGCTGATAACGTTTTGGCCTGGCTTGCACAATGACTCGTCAGACAGACAGACACAAATATGGACGAACAGAAAAGTGCATACCTGGTACATGGTATCATGCAACACGCGCAACAAATGGTACAGTGGTATCACATAAACACTTAACACTGCACACGTGGCGCATGACATCTAACACTGCCATGCGACACCTTCTTGTGCGTTGGTGACTGTCTTGGCCTTGCCCAGGAGCCGACGTTGGGGAGTATTTTGTCGGAGCAGAAGGTGGAGTTTGTGGACGAGGCGGACAGCGTGTCAACGGCGGGGAAGGCCATCGCTCGGAGCAAGAAAGCGGTGCGTGCTTAGGTCTTTTAGGTGTACTCACGTTGTCCGTTTGCCTGTCTTGTTTGGTTCGGTTTGACTTGTTCGTCTTTCAATTCGCTTTGTGACCCTGCTACACCGTTTCAAACTACTGTAACAACCCCAATAATACGACAAGCGAGGGCAAGCGAATTACCGTTATCATGCGCCTATGTCTTACGCTTCTCGCCTACCCCATATACCCGGCAGACCGGGTTGTTTACCGGCAGTTTGATCCTCTGGGGCCGCAAAGGGCCTGATACGTTTTGAGGGACACCTCCGCGGAATTTGAGTGGAACTGTTGTTGCAGCAGCTGAAGGGCTAATAAGGCGAACATTTTTCTTCCGTGCTGGCTTGGAAGGACTGCGGGTTGTCGGTTGGAGAATTTTCGCGTTTGGTTACGATTTTGGGAAATAGAATACCCTGTGCCCGTCCGCTACATATTATATTGTAGCGGTACCCCACCGTTTTTTGGTTGTGCAGGGGGTGGCGTTTTTTCTCAGGGAGTTGATGCTCTGGAAGGCGTTTGTTATCGGTGAAATCGCGCATGCCGTTGGTGGCTCGATTGCGAGGCTTGACGCCGTAGAAAAGCATCGCTTGTCTAGCAATCCACAATAGACGGCGACATCCTGTGATACCAATATGGTGAGCGCTACTACTTTTGCAGCATTGAAGTGTTTATGATACTACTGTAGGGAGGAGCCGCTACCTCCGCCCGCTATTCGTCACTTCTTCACCTCAAATGCGTCGGCGGAAGGGAAGGGAGTCGGTCGTCCATCTTCCCCTCGAATATGTCACCACTGCTTCACCTTTAATGCGCCGGCGGAAGAGAGTCGGTCGCCCGCCTTGTACCGGTCACTATGACTGCCGTGTCCGGGTGTTCTTTCGATTCATTTTTCGGTGATTTATTTCATTTTTTTCTCTCTTTCGTATAATGTGTATGTCGTGCTTGTCTTATCCAATACGATAACATGGCATGGGATTGCCCACTCTACATACTGGATAACAATTTAGTATATATGTGTCGCGCGTTTGTGACCACATAGCTTGTATCTCTCTATCAATAGGAATACTCGGTACGGACACTGGTTGTCCTGGATGCCGACGGGGAGAAATTTCGGTTTTATGTGGATAACACACACATTGCTGTGCATGATGTATCAACCATGATGCTGAACCGATCCACATTGCCGGCGACATCGCACGCGAGCCCGCGAGCGCTGGGTTGGAAGTTTGAAGCTCCTCCACTGCTTGCCGAGCTATAGACCTACCAGGTATATATTATACCGCCTCGCGTGAAATATGGTGTCCCAGTTTTGTTTTCCTCTCATGTGCCGGTTCAGAGTTATCTTGGAATCTGTTTGGACCGTTCTGAAGTGACGTCCGATCCCTATCGGAAGTGCATATTCGTAGGTGTCTCATTTTTTTATATATGGTACATATGCGCTAAGTGCTGCCTGATACCATTTGTTACGTATTTCGTGTTACGTGACGGTAGGTGCTGGTGCTGCGAGAGGGTCACCTGGCGGGCATTGTGACCCCGAAGGACCTCCTGATGAGAGTGGTGGCTAAGGGGTTGGACCCCGACGCTACGGCGGTATCCGACATCATGACCCCCAACCCCGACACCGTGGCGCCGGAGATGACAGTCGTAGAGGCGCTCAGAGAGGTGGGAGAGTGGGTGTACTCATACCATGCATGGCCATCGTCGTACACGGCCATTAAGACCCTCGCACCCCTACATACACTACCGAGACGGAGGGGGTCCGTATGTCGGCATAGCCTCACCAGGAGAAATTTTCAAAATGCATCGTTATGTTTTCCTCGAAATCCCTGACTTGAATACAAACATCGGTTATGTGATGTTCTACGCAGTCTACTGCAGTTCGACAGGCTGCGGTGTGTGAATCTTGCGTTCGTTCACGAAGGAATATCGGTATGTCAGTATGGCCTCCTGTATGACCCACTGTGAATCGATATTTTTGGCGAAGTTTATTGGGTGGGGGAAGAGGCAGAGAGCGTCCTCACCACAACTCACGCGGTCGCAAGACGCAGCCCTTTTTGGGCAAACTGCTGTCTGTTTTGGGGGCACACCACTCGAAAGTTCAAAAGCTCGAAATATAAGACGTCTATTCCCAAAACGGGACTACTACAGTCTGAACAGTCCTAAAAGAGTTAAGGTTAGGGTTACAATGTTGTAGTGGAGGAGGCGTATTGATTTTTTACGGGTCGGGGGGGGGGGGGTACTCTTATGTTGTATGCCTTAGTCATTTGAACATGTTGACCACGCTTCACTTTCGAGACGGAACAGGGGAGGCGGCACAACTGCTGAAAGCGGTCGATCGCGTCGATGGCGCTCGTTTTTCATTTCAGATGCACGAGAACAAGTACTTACACCTTCCTGTCGTCGACGAGTCGGACGGCACCGTGATTGGAGTCGTGAGCGTGATGGAGATCATACAGGCCACGGCGGGAGACAGGGGAAGCAGCAGGTACTACTTATTGCTGTTTACCGATACTGCTGCTGTAGAGTTGCCTGTTGATGCTCATGTCTCGTTTTCATTGCTCTGTTTCGCACCTGGTACAGGCCACCGTGTGTACGAGGGTATACTGTAACCGATTCCAGCTTGATGATACAGGTAATCGATTGCCACTGCACGGTCTACATTTTAAAAGGGCAGAATGGTCCTGATCTGCATGATCTAGCTCATGCTGCCCGATGGGAACCGTATTAACCTGCATGATCTATAGCAGGACATGTCTCCTGGGTTGGATCTGTACTACACAGATCCTGCACAACCTATCATAGCGGCACGTTAGGATCTATATAATCTACCTGTGGATGATCTATCTGTAGATGGTCTGTCCGATGTGTGCTGTTGGATACCTTGCACGTGGTTCATTTTTTGTGTTGTCCCTCGGTTTGCTGTTGGCCCCCTCCCTCAAAGCCCCGGTATATCTCGTCACCATTTTTATTGGTTCTCCATCAGGTGGGAGGCGTTCTTCGGGGATGCGATGGACGCCGGCGACGATGTATCCGACTCGGCCTCCATGTTTAGCGTGGATAAGAGCGTCAGGTCTGTCCGGCCAAGGGGTGGCGGGGGCGGTGGTGCCATTGGAGTTTCCAAGGCCGTGGCGGCGGCATCTGTATCGGGGATGTCGACGGCGAAGGCGTCTAGGCGGAACGACAAGCCGGTGTCCAGCCTCCGACCGAAGCGCCCGATCGTGCTGTCCTGTGACATGTAAGGAGGGAAGAATGCCTGCGTCGTCGCGGTAGTTGCTGTTGTTGTTGGTGTTGCTGTTGGTTTTGGTCACGTATCGTTGTGTGTTTGCCTGCGTTTTGCGTTCTGTCTTCGGTGAACATCAAAGTTGAGCGAGGGACGGCGGGAGGGTTGTAGTGTTTTTTTTCGATGAAGTTCAATGCCCCTCATGCAAGCAATGGATGCTTGATACCGCGTCGGGGAGAATTTTTGATTTGGCGACCGTGACTGTTTTTGTTGTACTTTACCTGGTATATCGTTGTTCCGGTGTTATGCTGGTCTCCTCTTGTCTTGTTACGTGTTTTTTTTAGTGCATTAGTTTGCCGAACGATGCCAGGTGCGAACACGAGCTTGTGGCTGGGTCTCATATCTTCAACGAAGTCGAATGTACACCAACTCCACCCGAACACTAAGTATAGTCAGCTCTAAAACACCCAACGCGTTTCTAGCAGGCGTTTCTCGTACTTCATCGCCAGCGCGCAAGAAAAAATGTTCTCCCGGTGGGATGGATATTTACAGACAACGCTTCGCGCAAAAACGTTTTTTTGCTAGATCGGTATACCATACCCTACTATACCCATGCTCTGGTATGCCTTTGGACATCACGGCTTCATTGTCTGCGTACTTTCTACTGCTACGTACTACGTACTCTTAACTGGTAGGGTTGTTGTCTTCCGATCCTTCTTTTTAATTCCATCTGGCAGGTCGGTGCTGGAGGTAGCTACAGAAATGTCCCTGAAAAGGACGGATGCGGCTCTTTTGATGAAAAGGGGTCGCGTCGCCGGGATCATCACCGACCACGATCTCACCAGGTTCGTGTATGGATGCCTCCGCATTTTTTGTTGGTTTGTTTTCCATTCCGTCGCTCTTTCTTTTCCAGCTCTTTAGACAAGTCTATTTATATTGGTTACAAGTGTCTCCCCTTATTATAAGGCATACCTTGATTTTGGTCGCGCAGGGGGTTCAGCATTCCCGCTACTCGTCTATTTTCACCGAATTTTGCTAACTCGCGTTTTCGACGATGAGAACAAGGCATGCTTTTGTTTTTTTTTAAGAACTCGCCGGGATTCGAACTCCGACCCTCATACATACGCTAGTTGTGTTCGAGGTTGTTGACGGGACTGCTGGGGCGATCGGCTTGTTGCCCTGCCAGATATCGCGAGTATAGAGTGAATGGGAGGATGGGTAGGGGCAGCTGGACAGCTGGTTGTGCAGTATGGGCGTACGGTCGCTACAGTATGTCGGGCTGTACGGCTGCTGCTGTATGCCAAGACTCTCTCCTCTTGCTGAGTGTCTCTGTGGGCTGATCAGGTGTTTTGGGTTGGGCCCCCTGTTGAGTCCGTCCGGACGTTGTGTAATGTGTCAGACTCTCTTCTTTTTGTGGTCGCTTATTTGGTTCCGTCCCATGGTTGATTAGTTCCGTACCACGGTTGATCGCCTTGTTACCCCGCTAGTGGTTACGACCGAAGCGAATTAATTATTAAAACGCCCCCTGAAATGTAAGGCATGTCTTAATTCCTTGGTTCGAAGTTGTGTCAAGCCTGAAAAGGTGAAGCCGAAGTTCCGAGAATCCCAAAAGTGTGTTTGTTAGGGCCTCTACCCAGCGCATACAGCTGACGACAGGAAGGCACGCCTCAGTACGGGTGTCAGCCATCGTGGTTTGCTCTACAGCGAGAGCCACGTAATATATACTGTGATTTTTAACAGTCCGCCATGCTTCTCGCTGTGGCTTACGTACGCCTCGTGTCGAATGTTGAGGTGATAAGTCACCCCACATACGGCGATGCCACTCTCGGGTTATGTTTGTGCATTCATTACATATATTTCGTTGCTCTGTCCGGGGTATAGAGGAGACGAGTCGGCTACGTGCACTTCCCCCGTGTACCCATGCATTGTCGCTCAAACAGACCGCCTTTTCAACTTCAACTTGAAGCTTCTCAGTGTTTCCGCGTCCGTCGTTATTGATGTTGATGGTGATGTTGGTTTCGCCGGTTGGGATTGTACAGGCGGGTGATCGCGTTCGATAAATCTCCGGATCGGACAGCCGTACGTGACGTCATGACTGCTGACCCTACCATGGTTGGCGCGGACGAAAGTGCCATGGAGGCCTTGGGGCTCATGCTCCGGAACAAGACCAGGCATCTACCGGTGAGATGCAAGGCAGCAAAGAAACAGAGCTACACCCTACTTTGTGGTGGTTCCACACGCGTTACGTGGCTTCGGTGGTTTTTGGTCGGCTCCTCTATTTTCCAGCACAGCGAATACCGTTTCAACCCTTTTTGTGCTATTGTACACACACGCCTATTTTTACTCTAACTCCAAGTAAGTTGTGCCCAAAATGGGAGTGCAGTATTAGCACTCCTGAAGGAGTTGAAGGCGGGCAATGGCGTTTTGGTATGATTTGATGTTGGTCGCTGTAACGTGACCTAACTGCGCGATCGACTCTTCGATAAAGGAGGCAGAAACGGGGGGGGGGGTTGTATTGCTCCGATGGGGGTCAAGAATAGAGAGAAGGGCGGGAGGGCAAAGGATTTTAATCGAGCATACTTCTATTAATAGGTAAAAATACATGGTTGGCACACACTGTGTAAAATACAGTAAAGGCGCCCTCCTCCCTCCAAGCGTAGCAGTGCGCCTCTAACAAACCCCTTTCTGCGACTTTTTTTCGACGTTTTGTTTTTGCAGGTGGTGGACCCACAAGGGAAGGTCACCGGTCTCCTGGACATAGCAAAATGCCTGTACGACGCCGTACATCGCTTGGAAAAGGCAGCAAGAAAGAAAGCGGCGGAGGAGGGGGAAGAGGGGGGAGGGGGCGCTGGCGGGAATGCGGCAATGCTCGGGGTGGTGATGGAGGCTGCAAAGTCAATGAAGGGGAAGGCTACCGCCAGGAATCAGCAGGCTCTGCAGGTGAGCCGAACGGAGGAGGAGGGAGGGGGGGGTGAAGGCGGCGGAGGAGTTGTCATGGTACCGGCTTGTTTTTTGGCGTCGGTGAGGGTTTCAAGCTGAAGGGAGCCTGCAGCGAATATATTACTAGTATTTGCGCGTGAGGTATATAGCGCTATCACACGAGTGGTTTCAGATATTTAGGACTCTTAAACTATGTATCAGCGGTCGGTCCAGAATGTGAACCTATATCATACGCCTAATTATCTCCATAAACACACGCTATTTTTTTTGTTTGGTTTGCGGATACCCCACAGTCCCCTCCTTCGGAGAGGGGGGGAGGGGTGTACATGATTCTGGGTTCGGCCGATTTTTTATTTAAGCTGCACACGCTTCGTGAACCTCATGTTATTAGCTATTTATGGTTTTTTCAAATGACAGCGGTGGAGTCACGATAATCCCGTGCATGCATGTCACGGAAAGCAGCAGGTTGGTTGGAGAGACACCCAATACCTGGTAAGAAACGAACAGGGTGTCGTAGGTTGGACTGTCGTTTGAGAAGGGGTATGTTCTATACTATGACACCCGAAATTGTTTATCATGTTGCTATCCCAGCCTGCCTTTACTGTTGCTGGTGGTTTTACAGAGGTTTCTACTGTACTTGTACGTCAAATGTTCCTATCGTTCCTTCCTTCGTTCCTTTTTTCCTTCCTTCCTTCCTTCCTTCCTTCGTTCCTCCGTTCCTTCTTTCCTTCCTTCCCTCCTTCCTTCCTTCCTTCCTTCCTTCCTTCCTTCGTTCCTTCGTTCGTTCGTTCGTTCCTTCGTTCCTTCGTTCCTTCGTTCCTTCGTTCGAGACAATGATGAAACGGAAGACTGTGACTGTGACTGACCGATGGTATTGTCTATCGTCCCCACGCGCTTTGTGTAAGGTATATCATAACCAATAGTACACCATTCAAATCCCCATTGAACACATCAGATCCCCGTGAAACATATCAAATCATGATTGAACAAATCATATCATCATCAAACAGTTCAGACCCCCACACGTAAATCGGACAGGTCACATCCGTATTCGATCGTCCGAATCTTGTGCACAATATCGCAGCGCGACAGGTGAAGGATCTAGATGGTCTATTACAGATGATTATCTGTCGGAATGTTCGCATGACTATTGTAATGCGAGCGGTGAAGGTCGGTGCTAAGCCTTGCCTTCTCTGTCGTTATTCTCACCAGGAGCTGTTGATGTTGGCAATGTCCGGGCCCGGCGAGGGCAGGGAGGGTGAAAGACAAACGCTGGCCGATGTGCTGGCCAGCAAGGAGAAGGCGCAGTTCGTGAGACCGAGGCACACGGTTCGGGAAGCCGCCAGCGTCATCGCGTCACAGAAGAAAGCGGTGCTGGTCGTCGAGGAGGGGGAGCTGGTGGGCATCTTCACGCCCAAGGACATGATGAACAGGGTCATCACGAAGGCGAGGAATATATTTAGAAGTGGCGCACCCGAGTGATTTTCGTCTGCGTTTGGGTGGGTTCGATCACGGTAGCTTTGACATCGACCCTGAATTGCTTGCGTCTTGGCAGTGCTTTTTATTTTCTCGTGTACGGGATCCCAAATACTTCGGAGCTGTTGTTGACCTCAGTCCTAATAGTGCAGCTTCGTTCGGGTGAAAGGGGCTGTTCTTCACGTCCTAACTGCTGCCATGTAGATTCCGCCTATCCAACTCGCCTTTCCCAGCTCCGCCCGCGGCTGGTCTACCAGCCGCCCGCCCACGTGCCTGCAGTATCTCCTTTTGCGGTGGTGCTGAAAAGTGGCTACCCTTTGAGCTCTGTTGGTAGCGGCTATTTCAGTTGGCCGGCCCCGATACGTGGTTGTGTGCTTGCCTTCGATGCGTATCCGCTCAGCCCAAAACATCGATTGTCATTCCATTTTCTCACTCGCCATGGTAACACCTGTCGGCCCTTGCTTGCTTTCCCGCTTCCTCCCTTCCTTCCTTCCACGATGGCACAATCACTGCAGAAGCTAAGCCCTAGCACGACGGCGGTGTCAAGCGTCATGACACCCAATCCCGACGGCGGGGCTCCATCCATGACCGTCATCGAGGCGCTGCAGCAGGTGACCTGGTGCTGTCGGTGTGGGTGTCGGTTGTCTTCGTGCTGTTGGCCTTGTTTCTACTGTCGTGATGTTGGGTTTGGGTTTGGGGTCAAATGTAATCGTTACTTTGGGCTTCGCTTGTGTCGGCGTTGTTGGCGTAGTCTCCGATGCTGTTGGTGGTGCTGGTGCTGGTGATGTATGCCATGATGCTGTTGGCGCTGGGTTGGTGGGCGTGTTGGTATTTCGAGTGGTGTACTCATTATTGGTATTGTTTGATGGTGTGGGTGGTGGTAGTGGTGTTGGCCATAGAGTGGTGTTGGTATCGATGTTCGTGTGAAACGTTGGGGTAAGCGCATGTGTAGATGTCGCTTTGTGTTGGCGTTGGGCACACCGTTGGCAGCAGCATACATACATACATACGAGTGGGCTCTCGACGAGGGCAGAGAGCGCCGTGTTGTGCCGTTGTGTCTGATTTGGTTCGAGCTTTCCGTCGAGGTTAAGATAAGGCGACGAAGCGCCAATGCCTCTAGAAAATGTCATGTTGTGTCCAATGTAACCCATGACGCCAGGCAAAGGAGGATAAACTGCTCCTTTTTGCGATTGAACTGAGAGATACTCACACCACTAGTGGTCGGTGATCAGTGATCCGAAACCAATGACCCGAAGAGCAGTGTTGTAGTATTAATAGTGCACCCCAACAGTAGTGATCTCTTCCCCTCGCAGCACTCCTTGCCGATTCCGCTGATATCGCTCACCAGGTATTCGTACGTATTTACATGCAATACTTGGACAATTATCTGATCGTCCCTTTGTATGGAATCAGTTTTGTTGCAGGTATGGGACGTTGAGTGTGACTAAGCCTTCCTCGTGTTGTGGGGGATTGTCCTCCCTCCCTTTTCCGCCCCTCAGATGTGCGAGAACCGGTACCTTCACCTGCCTGTGGTTGACGAGGAGACAGGGAAGGTGATGGGGGTAGTGGACGTGATGGAGATCATCGAGGCCACTGTTGGGCACGAGGGGAGCGCAGGGTAAGTCGAACCCGAGAGTTTTTAGAAAACCTGAACGACTGAGAATCAGGGTTGCTTGTTTGTGATGTGTTTTCAGTCGTTTCCGTACTCGTTTTTGGTTGGGTTGTGCGCGGCAGACTGGGAGCTGCAAGCTTTCAGCTGTATCAGGTGCTGCTTGTTATTTTAGAGCAGGATGCAGGGTGAGGGCGGTGAGCACGAAGCACTGTTTATTTTGTCTACATTGTAGCGCTAAAGCACGGCCCACTGGGGACGTCTCCGAGAACGTCTCGCGTGATTTACACCCGCGACTCGCTTGGTACGCCATTGGGCCATTGGCAGCTCGCCTAATACGCCACTCACGGCTCGCCTGATCCACCATGCACGTCTCTTCGACGAATGTCGAACGACCATATGACGACCATTTAAAGAGCCTTCGCCGACTCTTTAACGAGTCTTCGGCGATGTTTTTAACGATAATGGCATCGGGTTTGTTACGACTGTTTTATATAGGTGGGAGTCATTTTTCGGATCGGCAATGGAAGCGGAGGACGACTTCTCCGACACCATGTCCCAGACGTCTCTCCGCTCCAGAAGGTCTCTTCACTCTATGCGCCCACCCGGCACCCCTAGTATGGGAGGCGGAGGCCTCAAGACTCCCGCCGCGCTGCCTCCCGGCAGTGCCCCACGAGCGATGGCCGCAGCGGCACCACCTTCTCTTGGAAGAAGGGCCAGTGTGCGTGGCGGAGAGGACATGCCGATGGCTAGAGTGGCGGGGGGCGGGGCCGGGATAGGGGACGATGGGATGTCGGATGCATCGAGAGACGTGGGGGGCTTAGAGCTGGAGGGGTGGGACGAGAAGTTTGTCTACAAGGTGAGCAGTGCGGTTTGGTGTCGGGTGTGGTGTCGGGTGTGGTGTCGGGTGTGGTGTCGGGTGTGGTGTGAAGCCACCGTACCACTGCCATCACAGGGCGCCATAGTAAATAGGACTACATTTTGTTTGTAAAATTAGGGATATATACGTATAGGTTTTGTGTGCACCGTAGGTCCTATTTGCCTACAGTATGTTCCGCCGTAATAGTAGTGCAAAGAGAGTGTCCTAGTCCTAGCACGAAGGATCATAGTTAATAGGACAAAATATTATTACTAAAAATAGGTGAATATATAGCTTTTTGTGTGTACCGCAGGTCCTATTTATTACAGTATGTGCCCCGTAATAGCACGAGGAGCTGTATTTAATACGTCGGTTACTACTGTTAGTGCATCACCGAACAACCGATTTTCAGAAACGTGTAAGCACAACCTGACGGACAACCTCATGGGCCAGGCATAGTACAGCACGTACTGTAGCAATACACTACGATACCGTTAAGCACGTGTGGTCCAATAAAACAGCATAACACACCGCCTACGACGAATTTCATAGCTGGTTTTCTCAATAACGGAAAGAGTGCAAACGCCAAGCGACTCGTTTATGGAAACGTCCCGACGATGTATTTTTGTTGTGTGTGCGAAAAGGTGTCACCCTGCCTTTTAAGAAAATCGACTCTGAAATTCGTCCGAAAGTGTGTGTGTTTTCTTATCAGATGTATGTTTCTCGTTGAACAACATGTCCTATATCTCCCCTCGCTACCGTACTGAAGTGGCACGGCTTGCTGCCCTCAATCAAAATCACGCCAGAAAATATTATCGCTACCGAGCTGTGGTGGCATGGCTTGTGGGAGGTGTTTTCCGGCATATTTTTGTGTCAATTAGCCCGTCATTTTTGTACACGCTGTATCGGTTCCTGTGGACCGATCGGGTGGACGGATTAGATAGACTGATTGGATGGACAGTTGCTCACTGCTGTGCGAAGGAGGCGTTATAATGTGTTGCCTTGTTTTTTGTGATCACAGCCATTTGATAATTTACAGCTTCGGGCACCGTTTGTGATTGATGACGACTGCCACCTTTTTTTCTTCCCGCCTGGACGCCTATCTATCTACCCGCACCTGTGCACTATGTGCTTCTTGTGCACAGGTGCGGCCATATTTGTCACTCCCTTGTGCATCATGGGCATTTCTATGTTTCGACACACCGACCCGTTTCTGCAACAATTGCGCAGGGCCGGGATGCGTGCATCACGTCATCAAGTGTCTCATTACGTACCCTTTACATTCCTCAACGGCTGTTCTGCCGTTGCCTTGACATCGCGGGCATAGGTAAACGATGATGCGGGTCACTTGTACAAGTTTAAGGCGTCCGCCGAAAAGCTGGACAGCGTGCTCGTTACCGTGTCCGAGAAGCTCAAAATGCCGAAGGACGCCATCTTGCTCAAGTACCAAGACGATGACGGAGACCATATCGTGCTCAGCGGGTGAGCTCTTCGTGACCTTACGGCATCAGTGCTCGGGGCGGGGGCAAGATGCACGTTATCACGTTTCCAGTGAACCCTGCGCTTTTGTTTGGGTTATTCATGTGTTTGATCGTAAATTTTCGTCTGCTCGTTGAGTTTGGCTTTTGGGTTCATTTTTCTGTTGGCGCGGTTTGATGTACTGGTATCCGCGCGAAGACGTCGTTTTTGTGACGAACGACCTTCCAATGCCAATGGTGCGGCGTCGTTGAGTCTGTCACAGTCCACAGACACCGCGCAGGTTGCGCCCCCCGGTGGGTTCACGATTTCGCAGGGGGATTAGGATGGGTCAAACTTTGGGGTTCACGTGCAACAACAGCAACTGGTTAGAAAGGTTGAATATGGTTTGTTTTTTTCCCATTTATTATCTTCGCCCTTCTTCTCTCTCTCCCTCTTTAGTCGTAACTCAGATCCGGGGTCACGAAGTAGGCTCTTCTCCCTCCTCCCCACTACGGTTGTATATATTTATTTTTTTAAATATGGAGGACGAAAAAGTTGAATGATTATTTTTTGTTTCTCTGAGTACTGGGAGACCAAAATGGCAACACGTCTAGACTTCCGCCTCGCCGCCAATTCCGCCGCATACGAAAACGCACCAGGAGATGGACTACGCCACTACTGCAAAGTGATTCACGCACCTATTCGATACTTACTTCATTCGCGTTCGTAAATCGGGCTTTGTCGGGCTGAACATCACTGCAGCAGGCCGGTCGGTCTACTGCCGCCATCGAGAAAAAAAAGAAGCATTCATTCACGACCGAATTGTTGTCAGTCCCTGCCGGTCCACTTTCCCGCAGCAGTTCGGGTTGCTCCGGCGGCCATATCCCTCCTGTTGACGCGCCCCTCCTGCTTTGTGCCTGCGCGACCGCTCGTTGTGAGCAGAGATGATAGTCTTCACGAGGCTGTTGACATGGCGAGGGCTTCCAGCGCACCGTCGCTCAAGCTCGTCGCGTCCCTCAAGCTACCCACGCTGCAAGAAGATGTTGACGGAGGGGACGAGGACTCCACCGCTAGGAATGCGCAACCATTGAAGGCCGTGACTAAAGCGCCCGGCTCAAGCGTGGCAATGATTGGGATAGGCGTCGGTGTGCTCGCGTGCGTCGGGTTGCTAGTGCTCACCCTGAGCAGAAGCAGGAGAAGGTAGTTTGTGCCACCTGGGCACTGCGTTTGCTCGTCGTTACGCTGTGCAGTGACGATTGGTGCCTCCTCCTCCCACACTTCACGTGCACAGCAGGCATGCCATGCCTTTATACCTCCACTATGTTTCCTCTTACTTTGGCACGTGTCTACCACGATTGACATGCGACCACTCCTAGCCTATCGCTTTGGTAGGTGTTCTACTGTATTATCTACCAGGCGTCTGGTATCGTTTGGCGGTAGGCCCTGGATTCTAGCCCATTTCATTGTTCCGAGTATCCCTTTTCATTCTTTCAAGTCCGGCCGCGCTCACCGGAACTCGTTAGTTTCAACTTACGGCGTCTGTAGTCTCAGGAGCATCCTGTCCCTGTAGAGTGTTCCGAGGAACACGTGCTTGACGGAGTGGCGATATAGAATAATCGTCGATAAGGCTTGCACGTACATGCGGACGACAAGCCGAAGCCGGCACTACTCCGTAAGCAGTGCCTCCTAAAGAAGCGGGGGGAAGGGGGGGCGGAATGGCGTGACGAAGGGAAGAGAACGGTCATATTCGGACAGCGAACGTTTTTTTTCCAACTTGGAAACAGAGTTTTGCCGATCGAAGATTTTGGGGCGGTTGTCGACAACTGAGTTCGCGCAGGACATTGCAGAGGGGGCACATCATATTGCTTTTCACACTCGTCCCAGACGTTTTTGAGAAAGTTTCATGGTACACCACGGCCTGAAAGTTTTGAGGGGGTTTCATTGTACACCACCCGCCATTGTTTTGGTCAGACGTATTGGGTCAAGATGGAATTATTTGGCCAAGGCCGGTTTCCGGGAAGGGTAAGGAACGTTGAGGTGTGCATTTGCTTGACCGATTGCTTGACCGACCGATGACTGCCGTAGAGGAAAATTTTGTTGTGGCACAATGGTTGGTAGACTGTTTCGCAGAGTACTGTCCACTACTTCCCGTCATGGTGCCGCCGTTTCTCGACTTGAGCTCTCTTTGTTTAGCGTTACGTAGCTTCAGCTGTGCTGAGTTTGTTGCTGTTTTGAGGAGTGTTTGGTGTGAGGTGATGATGTTTGTTGTAGCACCAGACGGTACCGCAGTGCGCATTTTGTAGTTGGTTCTTCCTTGATTTTTCCGAGTCCTGCCTCGGCTGTCGCCGGTGCATGGTGCTATAATACAATCTACAAGCAGTCTCTATGGATACAATTTATTAATATGCGTAGTCTATGCTCTCCTCTTACCACATGTTACGTTGTGTACAACGTAGTTTATACTAATATGTTATTTATAGTATATTCATCACGATCATGTGGCACATCGACGGGGAGACAAGACGGGAAGGTCTCGATTATGTACGAATGCAAGGGTTGCAAATCTCGTCTGCGCGTGTACCATGCATAATGTGGAGGTAACATTCGTCGTGGTTGCATCCCACGAGATAGTGTCGTCGCCCTTGAACACGTGAACCTGGTATTGATGGCCGTTCTCCTGCTGTGCGGCACACCTACGCGTACGTACTATTAATGCCAAGGGCACACCGCCACTATCAATAAGCCGAAGCTTGCCGAGTACCTGGTACGCGCCTGGGCTGCTACCTGCGTCAGCGTAGGTATAACGGTCTGGGCATCGTTCACCTGAGCCATCGCGTCGCTTTAAGTCGCCCACTTTTCCGTCATACACAGCTATTTCTTGCTCCTACAGTAGCAGCAGCATCAAACGTGAGGGTCTCGGCAAGGAGAGAGGCGATCCCGTGGGCGACAATCTGGGTGCTTGAAAGCGCAGGTAGTTATATTCCCCCATGTTGGCACGTCATTACCCCCGCTACCCTATTTGCCACAAACCCTACCTTGATACACTAACCGTGCAGATGATGCAGAATAAAGCACCGTGGTGGCATCCCCTAACCCTAAAATGATGGCTCAAAAAAAGGTCAGCCACGCGATAGTCTACGTAGACGGTGAATCTAAGACTTTCTACGTCAACCAAGATTGAAGGAGGGAAACTTGTCCTTACTTCCCATTTCAGCTGAACCCCCACGGCACGCACGTATGATAAGCCGCAAAAGGTATCAATCTCGCGAGCGGAAAGCCCATTATCACAGAGATTCTCACCGACAACTCTCTTCCCTTTTTTCTTTCGGTCGCCGTTCCGCCGCTAAGGATTCCCCGAAATGACTCCAACCGCGCCTCCAGCTTCCGACCGGACCATACCGCCTCTCTTTCTATTCGTCAAAGCCAAAACTATCTGTGGCAACGTTTTTTGGCCGCGTTCGTCGTGCTGACCCCTTCTCTCACCGACAACATCTTAAATTTCTTGAGCCAACAACAAATCAAGTAGCCGGACGAACCCCCTTGTGTATCAAATATAATGCAGAGTGCAGTATTCAACCGTATCACAGACGGCAGCCAATGACAAAAACAACTGTCGCGCCAACTGGTGCCCTGTCCGTAGATAGGTGACCGGCAAGATATTTCTCGCGTGACGCGTGACATAGAACGCGATTGTCATCGCCGAGCGCGTACGACTATCTCACTCAACCTTCCGACAGTAAAATTTATCCCCTGTCTGTGGCAAACGCCAGCACGGAGGGGAAATCGACCTACAACTGCTGCCAATTCATCACACGTGGCCGGCGCCCCCTCCTTGCACAATGTGGACGCGAAAACATAATTGTGGAGACTTTCAACAACGCAGCAAATCCCACACAGTGTCAACAACCTCTCAATTCGGCACGCCTATCACAGAAAGCCCATACAGTAGGAAACAGGACCAAAGCAAACGCGAAACACCCCGTTCGGTTCGCTGTATCTCAAGAACCACAGCGTGAATCGATAGATTTTTTGTTTCAAAAATACGCGGCTGATGATAGGCTCAGGCCTTCTATCGACGCTACATTAATATATTTTATAATAAGTACATTAGAAATCCTCTTTCCCCCCATTTCTTCGGGCCTAGATATTAGAGGCCATGGTGATAATAATGGTGTGCATCATTGCTTAATGTCTCCGCGGCGTGTTTTTTACGGCCACATGTGATTTTTCTCTATATGTAAATTTACCGGTATGATGACTGAAACCGCGCCACCGAAGGCGGGGCGGAATTCGATCGCACGTGTCGCGCTGGCATGATCCTCATCTCAAGCCATATCAAGGTATTCATCCCACACGGAGTAAAATCTTGGCCGCGGTTGGGTATCTGGCCTCACCTCCATGACAATGTACATGCTTTTCTTCACACCCACGACAAATATCTGCCGCACCTGCCGCGCTGGCCTAACTTTGGAACCAAGTAATACCAAATAAATGCTGGGGTGACACCCTGTTCACCTCCCTCGCCAAAGAACGAACCCAGCTTTGCCGTCATAACATCAGGACCCCCCTGGTATCCTGGTCTCTTCCGCCGGATTCCTTGATACCGTCGTACCATCCCCCCAGCTGATCGTTCAGACAGGGCAGTAGCGCGATACCCTGGTGCAAGAATACACTAGACTCGCGTATTCTAGCCCGGGAGGTCGGCAGAAGCGGACAAGTGTTAGACGAAGGGTGTACCGGCGGAGAGATGTAGTGGTGCTGTTGGTGCAGCCAACTCCACCAGCTTCCCATGTTATCTGCGTCCGTCCAGTCCCTAGGAACGGACACCTCTCTCCCACGAACCATGTCGCTTTGTCTATGCCGAAGGTCGGGGTATGGAAAGGTGGATGGCGCTATCTCGCCCTCGCCAGAGTGACGACACCGAGTGACGGTGGCGCCCAATGCGCGTGTAGTTTTATCCGCCACACTCGAAGTATAGGTAGCCTGCCGGCTAGCTTGCGAAGGGGTTCCACCTGTTTGACCCCTGCCAGGCGTTAAGGTCGCTTGCATGCCCGGTACATCCCGCTGTAGCGTCAGATCGACCGCCCTTAAATTGTTGATCACCCCGGTCATCTCGGGGCGGTTGCTTATTGCACGGTTCGACATAGTTATCTCCTACGTATGATGCCACTACTGACCACCATGATTCTCGTCGCCTTGCCAAGGTGTCTTGTGATATGCACGCTTCATCGATTTTATGCGTGACACTATGAACCGTGTTGTTTTATACCACACCTACCCTCTCTGGTAGAAGCGTTCGACGACAACGGTATCACACATATATCTGCGAAAAACATTATTGGAGCCACCACGTCGTCCTTACCGGGCAGGCGGCAGTCGAAGTAGGTATAGCATCACAGATCGTGGGTATACATGTAGTTATTGAAGGTGCGCACCCCATACGTCCCAAGCATCAGTCGTATTTTTGTATTTGTCCCTGCTGAATTCCGCACTTTAACTCGGGCGAACAGAAGAGCGCCAAAAAATTAAGGTCGAACCTCTATTGTGGAACGCCTGGGCATGCAAACACTGCAGGTGCACATGGGGCTGCGCGCGGCCGTTTTCCCGTTCGTAGAAAGGATGTGTTTTGGGGGTGCCAGTAGGCTCCTACGCCTGGTACGGTCACCCTTAGAATGACACAATGCTCCGATTGGTTCCTAGTCAAGTTCGCCCACTCTCATCGTCTTTCCGATAAGTCTTTGTATACGGCTAAAAAGGCAACGCAACGAAACACATATATTTTTTTCCCAGCAAGAGGCGATAGGATATACTTTATCGTATGCCACTGAGGTGGGAACCTATAACCGTGTCGCGCGGAGAGCAGTGCTTTTCCCCGCACAATCACGACAGGCCCGAGATGGAGGTGGAAGACCAAGCATTTAACGCCGCTCGCGCAGCTACACCTGCTCTTGACGAGAAACTGCTTTGCGCCGGCATAACCTAACAGAAGACCACCGGTCGCCCTAGAGGGCCTTTTTGTGGAGGCAAACCTATCGCGTAGCCACTCTCCGAGGAAGCAGGTAGCCCTGCCCGTTGCCATTCACGTCACGCGCAATTCTCGCATGAGCTGATTCAGTGGTGCGTGTGCTTGGTCAACCGATTTGTTTTGCACCAGGTACGAACCGTCTTTTTTGTATGAGGGAGGACGCGCGTATTGCGCCTCTTCAATAGTGATACTACTGTCTGATCGTCTTACTTGCCACCGCCCCCCCCGAAGAACAGGCGGTGGCATGAAATAGGCGTGGGGCAAGGCGGCTACGTTACGCCACCAAACGTTGAGGTGGCACTTTATAGGAAAGCAACCGGCCCTGGCAGCTGCGGTGCAGTCGAATGCCTCGGCCTGCAATTATTGTGTTTTTTTGTGGACATGTTACAGGGAGATGCGGAGGGTCTACAGTATGTTACCACTCGACGGTACTTAGGTTTCTTCAGCCTGATAAAGTACACAACAACGACAAACATAAATACCCCGGCACGTATGATGTACGTACATGTGTGCGCATGATGCATAGATACCAATGCGGAACACTACAACAGCAGCACAGTTGTTGCCACCAAACACACACACTCAAGCAATTTTTGGCCACACAGTTCCACCGGTTCGATGCAAAGTAGCGATGGAAACAAAGGGACAGCTACTGACGACGCCGCTCCCCGCCGTCAGGATACACGGTTGAATGCGTCGCGACCCGGCTCCATCCACCCACGTTTGTTCGTTTTCAAAGAGGAATGCATATTTTTTTTAAGTATACGAAGGGAGTTTAAGTATCACTACCACATATTATGAAGCGTTGATAATCTTGACCCCGACACACCTTTACTCACACCTTTGCAAAGGAGCGCCGGACAGTATAGACAGGCTACCACCCCCTGACCGTTTTATAGGGGCAACAAAATAATGTATACTGGTGGGTGGTCGTACTAAACGTCCCTACATACACACATACGCTGCACAGGTAGATACTTATGAAATGTACATCGCGTGTCAATGTACGCTAACAGTAACAACACTGTAACAACATCATAGCGGGCAGGAGGGGGGGGTGTACTCATCATGTCGTAGTCATATCACCATAGACTTTCGCATCCGGAGCACGTCGGGTTTTTATCAATCGGGCAGAGATTGTCTGCACCAAGCGCGAGCCACCATAAATGAGGTGTCGGATGAAGGGTGAGCTGAATCCATCAGAAGAAGGACCGCCGCTTGTAAGGCGGACTTGGATAGGGTAACAGCATCGAATGAGGTGGAGGGAGGGGCGGGGGGGGGGGGCGGATTCCTTTTTTGCTTACCTTAATCATTTTACCATTGACC
>JBBMHQ010058866.1:0-15659 GCA_037834295.1 Postelsia palmaeformis
GATTGGAGCTATGATATCTGCTGGCAGCGCTCACTACACGACAACAGCCCATGTCTGTGTGAACGGGTCGATTTTCAATATATATCGCCGATTTAAATATAGTGACGTCGAAAAGGCCGAAACACTGTTTTTCGGAATCCAAAAAGCCGGAAAAAGTGTTTTGGGTGTGTGCCGTTTTGTGTAGCTGATTTTAATTTTTTATCGTAGCTGACATGAGCATAAAAATCGTTTTCTTGTACATTTCCGCAAAACAAAATTCAAGAAAAGCAACTGATTTTTTTTCTGGATTAAATCAAAAACGCTTAAAAATGAAGCCGGCGGGAGGCTCAGCCTTGGCCCACTAACTGTAGTACCACGGCTACATCCCGGAAAAAAAAACGTTTTCAACTAAATGTTTTCTGGTCTTACGACTCTCGATACCCGTAAAAAACGCGGACAGGGAAAAAACGTTTTCTTCCCTTGCTTCAGAGGTACAGTACTGCTAAATACGGGGGACCATGGTAAATAGTATCTACGGTACACAAAAACCTACCTGTTTCCCTAGTTATACTAACAATATTTTGCCTATTAAGGTTGGAAGCGCATACGGACCTTTGTTGCCAATTCCTCAGTCTGAATTGGAGTAGTTCGTACATCTTGCCAGAACGGCGTCTACAGGCGCGCGCACGCACGTGCCGGACAGCGTATACTGGAGAGTTCCCCCGTGTTTTTCTTTCGTTTTTTTTTCCCTTTCCATCCTGTTTATTTTCTTCGCGCTTTCTTTCTTCCTCTCCCTGCTCCACTACGGGGAACCATAGTAAGCAGGACCAAATATGGTTACAAACAAATCGCAAACATATGTTTTTTTTTGTGTACCGTAGGTCCTGTTTAATATAATATGCGTACTTCAGATTCGGGGTCACATACAATAGGTCTCCCTACTTCCCACTACACCGCTACAGTACTGTAGCCCTACCGCTGGCGCCTCGGACTTTGATTGCGAGAGGAGTGCGGCCCTGCTCTTTCTGCCCTCGCCGCCTCGCGTGGACTTCAACCAGTGATTTACTTGCTGTTCCGCTGCTCGCCTTTTGTGTTCGAACTTGGTGCCGCGGCAGGATGCTGGATTACCCGTGGTATCACTACGTTCCCGCCATCGCGCTGGCCTTCGGGAGCTTCTACCTCAACATGAGCACTCTATGGTACTAAGCGGTACCAGGTACGTGTTACTCTCTCTACCGGTCACCGATGGACGCCAAGGCGCATATTGCACGCCCTTCGATGTTCCGGCGACCCCCTCCCCCACCCCCCCCCGATACGTGTGTGTGCGCTGCTGGTGTCCGGCGGTGACCAGCGGCGACGGAGATTTTAAAGAAACGCACCGGATTGATCGGAACGGCAATCCGTTTTTTTCTATGATCTGCTGACAGATCGTTCTCGGCATCAACCGCATCTACTGCTTGCTGTAGATCCATACGATCTGCACAACCTACACATACACTCTACGTATGTACTTACTACGGGGAAGGGGACAATGATCAGGGCCAACTATTATTGAACGCCCTTCGATGTTCAGGAGAACATACCGGTAGGAGTTTTTCACGTGAGGGGTCCTGAACACTGCGTCCCTCTGCAGTGGTACGAAGTGGTAAGGGGGGGCGCCGTTCTGTGTCTGCTACTGAAGTGGAACTTAAACATTTTTCGAGTTTTCGTGAGATCGAACCTTTTTCCACCTTGGTGTTTCTACCCCGTTTGGAATTTTACACTGTTGGTGATTTGGAAATTATTCCATAAATAATATGGGGAATGTTCAGTTCAGCACATGCATTTGATACGACGGAAAATATGGGGGGGAAATCTCTCCCATAACAACGGCCCATACTGCTTGTAGGAAGGTAGGCCAACATGTAGATGTCGTTGCTTTGTTGGCTGTGGGATTTCGTGCGACAGGGCCTGTTGTGTCGTGCGCACGAGTGTTTCGCCTAGTGGGACGTGTGTGGTATGTGTTTGTGCGGTGCTTTGAAGATCTAGATGGTCTAGATAATCTGTGATCTAGATGGTCGAGGCCAAATACCAAGATCATCTGTTAATAGGTGGTAGTCTTGATAATTTAGTTCATCTGGACCATCTAGATACTCAGGATAAGCTAGATAATCTGTATCATCTAAATAAACCTAGATAATCTAGATCATCTTGACCATCTAGATTATGTACTGTAGACAATATATCAATGGTCTATACTTTGCTATATCACCTGTATGTCATGACCTGCCCGATCTGCCCGATATATGTGAGAGCTATGCTCTTGAGCCCGACGTCACGGCCCTGGCAGGAAATATTCGGTTGTTGTGGAAAGTGTATATCTCTCCGGACGGGAACGAAATAACCGTGGTACATTGTCAGTGTCAATATCCAAAGAAACGGCCCATGCATTTAACCCCGTGCGGGCATTTCATGCAGTGGTTTTACCAGTACAAAATATTGTTGTTAACACAGCCGAATAACGCTAACGCGTTCCCTCGGCTTAGTACTGTTCCTTCTGAGGTTCCACGGAGTATCGCGTGCTGTTTGTAGTAGCTGGCTATTTTAGTGTCGTTGGGCTAAAAATGGCGAGGGGTATCGCGTCGTATCCGTTGGATCTGTTTTTAACAGTTTTACTTTTTCCGCCCTAATTACTGCTGCTGCTGCTGCCGCTGTAGTCCGGAAACCGAGGAGAGGTTCGTAGCACGTGATATTCGTTGAGTCTTTGGTTTGTTAGTTTTTGGCACGACGTTCGGCCGAACCCTCTCACTTGATCCTCGACCTGGCACCTTAGGCCTGACCCTTTCCTTTTTTTGGTTTGATCTTTCTTTAAAAATTACTTGAGTTCCCCAAGTAACCTGCCTGAAAACATACCAACGTGTGCTGCAGACGCAGGTTTGAGCAAAATGTTCCTGATTCGCGATCTAGCGTAAGATAAGCAGCAAAGCGACAACACGCGCGGTCAGCAAGGATAATAGTTTTCGCTATCAGGATATCGGCTATAGCAGAAAGGAGGAGGGGATGAGGTTACCAACACCGGTGTGTTCGCAGCAGGACGAGGGTCATCAGGGGCCAGCGTTTCGTTCCGAGTGAGAGTCATCAGGAGTCGAGTCCACCCTTAATCCTTCCAGGACTGCTAGGAGTGTAGTCCCATTTTGGGGACAACTCACTTAGAGTTTGAATGGATTGCTCGCAATACGGTGCTGCGGTGCTAAAAGGGTTAACGCGTGCTTGCTTAGGACACGGAAAGTGTGGGTGGGTGGATATATTATCAGATTTATCTGCTTTTGTTCCTTCAAGACCGCGTGCGTATTCATGGCCACGCGGGTATATATCACGCTCAATGCAACAAGCATCATCAGCTCTGATGATATGAAGTAGTGATAGGCGGTGTGTCCTCAAAACGCGTGTGGTGCAGTGGTATCCGACCATGTTGACCCCCCAAGCATTTTCCCCACATGAATGACCTGGTTATAGCGGAGTGGTGTCCAACTATACCCTAAGATTGCGGCTGCCGTTGATGTCTTCTACTATCGGTAGCCGCCATGCACCGAGGGGATGCACTACTGCTTGTACACCTTCTTGGTTTCCCTTGATTTTCTTCGTCTCCCCTGGGCGTGACACTGCTGCGGGTGGTCAACGTTGAAGCTCATGCTGGACCTTGTCCGAGAACATACATGACATGTAATAAGAATACATTTAGAAATCGTGATTATTCCGGGGGAGCATCGTCAATAGGACCAAGTATTTTGTGCTGATTATATGATCTATCGATGCAAATCCGCCACCACCGACGCCGTGGAGGGGGCGGTGGGGAAGCTTTCGAAGCATCAGAAGTCAGGGCGTTGGTGGGCCCGCGGAAGGCGTGCTGCGGCCCCCGAGGCCGTACCCTGTGCAGCAACCACCGGACACGTCGCTTTGACGATCTATGTCCAACGACCGGTTTCAACGAAATAGCGCTTTAGCGCCTCTTAGACCTCAGAAATGCAGTGTGTATGGGTGTACCGACGAAGTGCATGTGGACGCCCCCCTCCCCCCCCCCCGAGCCATGTCTTGCACGTGTTACGTCTATGCCCGAATTCTAAGCAACATTAGCCCGCACCACGGCGTGTGAAACCTAGCACGCTGCAAGCCTTACAAGGTCTCCGGTGGCCCTCATCGCGGTAAATCGCAATTAACTCGAGCTGCGAAAGGCCCTGGCGCAAGCCTTGTTTTAAGCGCGCTCGGGTTGTGTGCGCGAATACCATGTTTACTTAATTTGCAAAGGGATACTGTAGCGGGAGGCTGTAGCGACTATCGACTCCCGCCCGTGAGGTGACGCGTACCTATATTGTATGTACGCGCCTTGCTTCAAAGGTTGCCCTCTCGGTTCACGAGAGTTATTTGTTTATCGTCTATTATTCTAGTGCAAAAAAGGTATGGCATTCATTAGTTGTCCAGAATAACGTCGTCAAAAATGTAGCGCTCACTACGCATATATATGCTACTTTCTTACGCGGGTTGAGCAGATGGAGAATCAACGTTGAAATTTTGTCGTGAAAACAAGCAATAGGGCACGCCTGAATGCCTTCGTGGATGAATGACTTATCATCTACTGCAGCCCCCCAGGTTAGAACCCCCATCAGTCCCAGTGACATATCATTATGCTGTACAAACAGTGCTTGGTCACATGCCCCTCTTGTAGGACGCGTCGTTTCTACACCCCTACCGACAATCTTGCCCCCCTTCTCTCCATCTCCATCATTTTCTCCTCCCCCAAATGCCGCCAGACCGACACTCGCAACCCTGAGTCCTTAGTGATCCCTAGATCCTTGGGTGGCGGTACGTGCTCTCCTGAACGCTCCTTGCCGCGCATGGTACCAGGACAGTGTTCGGAAGGCGTCTGTCCCTCCCATGCACAAAGTGGGTCACTTAATCGGCCCATGCCCCTTGTGGGGTTTCATGCCTTTTTGAGGCGTTGCATACCCTTCAGCGCAGTTTTTTCTCTATGAAAGATTTTCATGGGCGTCCCCTGCACGTCAAGGACTACCCCCGGGAAAGGCATCATGTCGCGACCGCAGGGAGAGGTATGATACCCACCTTTTCATCATCAAACTTGGCAGGGCCATCGGGTGATTGACCGAGAGGCGTTGAAAGAATGCACACCGTTCAAAAAGAAAAGACGCTTAGCGCTAGATACAACTTGTAGAGGCAGTACCAGACAGGCTTCGTTGAGCGTGCAACGGCCTCATGCTGACAGCTCTAGTATCTACATTGGCGGGTGGTGTGCAGGGGGATTAGTCAAGGGAGCATGCATGCCTCGGCGTTTCAGCATATTTACGCAGCTTCCGATATAAACGTCCTTATCGTAGCGCTGATTTCGGATTCTAAATCACCCTATCCCACACGTCTTCGTGCCCCGGCTCACCACCGGCACGATGCATGATCCCACCTCGTGGCGTTCCACTCCCAACCCCGAACGCGGGTTCCCGTTTCAGTCGTATAGAGTGCGAAGCCCGTTCCCCCAATGGCCCGCATCGTGCAGTCCTGAGGGAGGCCCCGCGGCCCACTGCGTCGGTTGTCGCCTGCCTTCAGCCTTCACGTCATGTTCCATGCCCTTCTACAGAGGGTTATCCATAGTGTACCCTCACAGCAGGCCCCATGCTCCCCACCATGCCACATGCGACATGCTTTCTTTTGTAGCCGTGGACTATGCTCACAGGGGGTTCCATCTCGGTCGAAGCCACGGATAAAGGTGTGAAAACACCATTTCATCCACCGACGATTCGTGCAGTTGAGGAAATGTCGTGTACCTACACATGTAAGTACGGGCTCTTTGGATACCGGTGTGCTGGTGGCAGTGGTGTACTTGAGGCACGAAGGAAAACCTGGACACTCTTCAACCGAAACCGTCGGCCCGCCTGGAGCACAGCGCGTTTTCGTCTAACTGTTAATAATACAGATGGGCGTAGGTTTCCGAATTGCTGAACAGGGGACATAGCGTCGAGACTTCTGCAAGTGGCATGACACCTACACGACTCACTCATTGCTCTGTTGGTACTCAGGAGCTCCAACCCCCCCGCAGGACGAGGGGTGCTGACTTCATCAGTATATTGGAATGGGCTATATTTCCGTCCAACCTAGTCCCTCGCCCATTTGACGTATACGGAAGGAGACGTGCGATTATATCTGGAGCCAAGACCAGCCGCTCGTGGAGCATCCAGCTCTCCCGGGACAATATGTCTCGGTTCACGTTGGTCACCCCGCGCTGCTCGTAGCTCCTGTGACGATCGCTACAGGCACATGACTGATGCAGGTGTTTTCGTTGCTGGCGACAACATTATCACTGCCGATAGGCTAAATATACGTGCCAGCCACACTGCCAACTTCAAAACCGACGCTAAGGCGAATGATTGCGGCATAAACAGCGAGATGCTGGCGGTATTGTTCCGTAAGACCAAAAAAAGAGGCTTCTTCTCTCTCGCGCCCCTTCCGGGTGCGGAACTTCAGGCTGACCAAACGCAAATGCTGCTGAACGTCGAGGCGATCTAAAAGAGCTTTGCCGCGGCGCTCGATGTACGCTTGGCACACTTGGAAAATGGAAGAATGGTGCAACAAGCCTGGGTATCGCCTCCAAGGCAATCTATGGTACCGTACACGGCCTCGTCATCGCCCCTGCTATATTTGTCCTCGCTCTGTCATACGTTGGCGCTGCGCTGGGGAGAGCGTTTCGGCGTTACATATAGTTGGCGTATGTGTGAGGGAGCTTGCTTTTGCGTCTCGCCATCGACAGTATGCACTTCTCCGAGAATGTGTGTGTGCTTTCGTTGCTCGTCTCGCTGGCGCGGGACAGGACGATAGTTGAAACATCTATTGCGTGAATCATCGATCGGTGTAGTTTTGCTTGCGGCCGACGATGTCCGGACGTAACATTCTTTCGTGGTAGCCTCGTGTGATACTCCGGGCGGTTGCTTGTATTGCGTACACTCTGTTTGATGTTCTTGCCAAATGTATGCAAATAGTTGGTAGCGAGGGGGGCATGTTTGTGTCGTCGGGGACGGGGGTGAGCGATGTCGTACGGTCTCGTCTTCACGGCTGGCCATTCAAACCCCGCCCGATGCGCTTGTGCTCGACCGTTACGCCCCATACACGCATCTTACGTTGATGGCCATCGGGACTACAATACGAGTCGGGCACGGGGAGGGGATATCACTGACATTAGAGTGCAGACACGATTCGATGGCTCGCGGGGGGGGGGGGGGGGAAAGGAGCTGCCTCGAATATTGGTGCCGGTCGTTCCTGGTCTATCAATTGATGATATATTGATGATGGTGGACGGGGGCAGTAAACGATGTATGAGATATTCTACGATAACGATGTTACCGGGGCTCCGCACTTGTGAAACTCCACACCGAAGTTGCACGCAACTAACTGGCGCTGGAGAAGATTTTGCACTGTATGTAGTCGGCTCATACGGATGAATACACCTATATGTAAACTAAAATATCATGCAAAAATAAGACATAGCACGCCGTATTGGGGGCGTTGTTCGGTCGAGGAGCTCCATGAGTCCCAGTGACATATCAACCGAATCAAACGATCCCGCATTGTAGCACGCGTGAGTAGGGGGGGGGTGGCTGAACTCTACGCTTTTACAGTGGTTGAGTGCAGGGTTTCGGATCATGCGCAAGATCACATAATATTGGACTACGGAGACCTCGCAAACAGTTTATCGGCTTATCATATACTACCTGGTACTCGCCAAACGACACAGCGTCATCGCCCCCAAACTGGTATATTGATAAAACATTATGTCGTCGCCCGACGACGCATGTCACAATTTCCTGCCTGCACTCTTCATCCCGCTCTATCGTCGTCCTGCGTTACAACTCCTATCCGGTGCTCACTCTGCACGCCACCGTTTGACGGTCCCATGTTTGTCTACCCTAGGAGGGTACAATATATACAATCCTCTTTCTACTGTCAGGCCACCCAGGATACTACAAGCACTTTCTTCACGCCCCCCTCTCACTGAGGTAACCTTCAATCTCATCCTTGACATTCCCCTGAGCACTGCGTCAGCCATGCATGTCTTTCGTGTCTCACCTGCAGTACGAAGCATCGATGCTCCCTCGCGGAGTCCTCGGCACTCTATGGCATACTCGGCGTTGCTCCTCCAGTAGATAGTGCTGGGTGCAGATAGGTGCTCCCACGAGCTCGAAAACGTCATAGATGCCACGCGACTACTATATGGAACAACTGATCCCGTCGAATTCCCTCGACACAGCTCCGACTTGGTCTATCCGTCTATTGTCTCAACATATACCGCCCTCCTTCCACCTGCTGGATGAGCGCTTTCCCCAGATTTTGGACGGTTACCTCGACACACGAGACGATTGAACTCCCTATAGCGTGCAGTGATATACCTCTATGGCTGAAGGTATGATGGAACATTTTCTTGGCACATCACCACCTTTGGACTATGCATACAGCACAGTAGGTATTCCCCCGAACGCGTAAAACTGGCTTCATCGCCATCAGGAAAACATCACGACCTGCGAAATTGACCTACTTCGACCGCTTCAAGGGCTAGCAGAGCATCGACAAGGCTTACGACAAGATTTGCCACATCCGACTCGGCTCCACTATTGCCACGCGTTTGCCCCTGCTGGCGGGACGCTGCTCTTGTCATCACCCCTACTCTATGGGTGGCGCCCCTTGGGTCTTTTTCCTACGACTATTAGTCCGCCACTCAGTTCTTCTTGTGAGTGGTGAGAGTCAGAGCGTTCGCTATTCATACTACTAGCGTCGACCGGTTAACTGGCGGCAGCCCCCCTCTGGTGGGCACATGGTGGGTGTTTGACGGTGGCATCGAGATGCTCCAGTTGTATCACGGCTTGACGACAAGGACTAGAAACACCACGGCCAGCCACCGCACGCCAACTCCAAACCACGGGTACCCTCATCGCAGCCCGCCTGCTCGTAGGAGCGAAAGATCAACAGCGACGGCGCCAGCAACGCCCTTGCTTTGAGCCCTCGAAAGCCAGCTTGATACGTCTCACTAAGACCTAATCCAGGTGTCTGGGGGCAAAAGGCACAGGGGAGCACTTCGAGTCCCTCATGCAGTCGAGAGGGTAGCCTAGACTGATCACGTCGATGACGACGGGCATCGAGACAATCGTGCCACCCCTAGACGATTAATTTCCACTCGCATCTTTTGCTACCGCCTGGTCCACCTCGCCCGGGTCTGCCCCAGCGTGAAACAAGTTCTCCACACTCTCAGCGTCGATGAAGCGGCACGCCCGTTGTAGAGGTGCCAATCGGGCGGCGGTCGTCTCTTCAAGTCAGCCCCAGCTTCCACAAGGACGCGGACTGTAGGAGAAAGGCAGGCTTCACAAGCCTGGAAGAGGGGAGTATGACCGTAAAGATGATTCCGGCGTTCCATGGAGGCCCCCGCAATGAATAGCAGACTCACGACACCCGCTTTCTTGCTCCAAACTGCCGCGTGTAGCGGATAGTGGCCGTCGGGCATCACTTGCTTTGAGTCAGCCCTGGCCTCAAAAATGTTAGCTAAGATCTCCTCGTCTCCGGTGCAGGCAGCGGCATGCAGCGGAGACATACCACCGTGGTCAGTAAGATTCGGGTCTGCGCTCGTCTGTAGCAAAACCTTCGATATAGTCTTGTGACGGAACTTCGCGGCCCGGTGCAACGGCGTGGCCCCGGCTCCATCTCACCAATCAAGCATTGCGCCGCCTTCGACTAGACCAGACACTACACCCAAGTATCGCATTCTTATGTTTACATGGCCGCAGACCAGTTTGCCTCCCAGGTCGCTAGGCAAAAGACGGTGAGAGATGGCCGGTGAGGTAGAGTGCGATTGTCGGCGAGACACTTCAGCTGGAGTTAAGCCCACTGAATCGTGCTGCCCCTCGTCGAATCCAGTGTCGATTTTTGATCATAACCACTTTCATATGCCCACTCGCAGCGGTGAAGTGAAGGGCGGTGACCCTCGAGCCCCAAGTACCGCGAAGATGGCGGTTCAAGGGCCCGTGGTCTGTTTTGTCTAGCAGCAGGCCAACAACTTGCACGTGCTCTCTATTCTATGCCAGCATTATTGGGGTGGCTTTACGTCCTAGGGAGTACCAAGACTACGTTGTGGCGCCCCTGCTTGGTGGCCCAGTGGAGTGGTGTGCGGCCGAAACGATCGGGTAGATAGTACGAAAACCTCTCGTCTGCGAGTAACTCGAGGACAGAGGGCTGTGTTTTTTGTGACGCAGCGCAGTGAAACATATTCTGGATATCAACAACTGCTGCAGGAGCATCTCTCATCGCTGCAGTGACGGACCACGAGAACAAGATGGCGACAAACTTCCGATGACCACGCGCTCGCTGTGGGAGATGAGCAGAAGCTTTGCCTACAGTCGATCTGGCATCCCCCATTTTGATTTGACTTGGAGGCTTTTCGGTATTCCGGAGTTTGCTTGGCATCCGCCTCTGCTTCAGATCTAGGCATCTGTTTCCGAAGAGGTCAAAGGTCAAAAATGGCTTCTAGTTCGGGCGGCACAGCAGCATAATGTTTCGGGGGACCATAGTCAATAGGACTAAATCTTGTTAGTATAAATAATGGAATATATATAGGGCTTTTTGTACACCATAGGTCCTATTAACTATGGCCCCCCATCGTAGTAGTACGTGGTTTCAAAGAACGTGGTTTCTAACAACGCGGATAAAAAACACTCGTACCTTGTTATACTAATAATGAAGATCGCTTGCGATTTCTCCGTGGCCCGTCAATGGGTCACGAGTTGCTGTTCACTGTACCGCAGACGTACTGTTGTACACACCCACGTGATGGTGTTGATATAGACCCATCCTCGTGCCTGTTGCACAGTACGAATAGAATCAAATGGGGCTTTCGTTTCCCGCCTAGACGAAAGCCAGATGCCATACGTACAGGACGCATGTTGTCGTCCATCACCTCCGTCAACCACGAGATCACTGACCGATCCGACTCATAACTGAGCTGCGAGTGTCTTGAAACTGCCGGCACCGGCACCGCCATACCAGGTATATACAGCATCTAACTGCTGCATTTGCATCCTCCAGGTTCCGCATACACAACGTCGGAAAAAACACCACCACGGGGAGGACCCGCGGTAGGGGCTGCATGTTTCGGGCCGAAGGTTCCCGAGCGACTGAGTTCTTGAAGAAGGAACTACCAGTTAGGATGAAAAGTTTACTCGTATATTCGTTTTATGACTAGCGCAAACAAGTGCCGGTCGGTTGGTGGGTGATGTATTGAACTACAAATGTGAGGCTCAGGAGCTTTTGGTGCACCCCTACTGTGGGATGGCTCCAAGGCCGATCCAAATACACCCTTCAAAGCTGGGCGGGTAAGGACAGCTAGCCATGGTGCCAGGTATTGTTTTTTACTATACATACAGTAGTATCATACCGCTACACGGATACATCAGTACAGTCCAGTATAGATACCCTGATGGTACCAGTATTTCTTACCGACGTGCAGCGATGCTCATTTTGTCGGTTGCAGTGGTATCTTTAAATTCGGTTCGAGGCAGGTCTGCTCACCCTGGCTCGCCGGACGTATTCATGACGAAACCGATCAGACTGATACAGTGTGCAAGGTTCCCCTGCGGGAGGTGTGGTGCTGATTGGTTGTGGAAAACAAATAGATTCAGCGCATCTCGAGAAAACAGCAGTATATATATATTTATGTATATATATGCCGTAGGAAAAGGACGGTGAAGAGGAAGTGCTGCACTACTTTTTCTTTTTTGGGAGGACCGGACGGCCCGACCGAACGGGAACGAGACAACATTTATTTCTCATTTTTTTTTAATGTAGATGAACAGCGGTCAAGATGGATGTGGACACCAACCTGCAGTGACATGTGTTCAAAATACAATATTCGACCTGATTGGTCTGGCGAGCTCCTCGATTCTGCATGGGACTAAACACGCTTTCTCTACATAGGAACGAAACGAATGAACACGAGCAGCTTCCTTCCGCTCAGCTCGTCCCCATGCTCTTTTTGGAGGGAATTAAGAGACGCCCTTTCTTTGCCGCTGCTTTTCGTGATATTTATAACGACGGTGTAAATTTTTAGAGATTTTCTGTCTACTCGGAAGAAATGGCCGCCGTCGGCGTCCTAACCTCGGAGTGTTGAAAGAAAAACGGGTCCAAAATCGGAGAGATAAGTCGTTGAATATCAAGGTAGTCGGCGCCGGCACGAGAAAAGGCCCCAACATATTATTTTGGCGATTTTTCAATGAAAAATCCAAAAATTGAAAAAATATATAATAAACGAAACGATAGGATCCCACGCCGAAGTTGATCTAGTCCCATTCTCCGACCACACGTTTCACTATTATACCACTTTGTGGCTCTTTCTTTTTTTTGCCACATATAAATAAAAGGCGCTTCGCTCCGCGGGCGGCCTACGCCGCACGCTACGATCGCCCAGGAAGAAAAAGTACATCAAATATCTATGCGGAGGGGAGAGCGATCCAAGATAATAATCTAGTTTTTTACGATCGTAGTTCTAAACTGGAGACTTGGCACTGTCAAGAGTCCCACCACCATGCTTCAGGAAGAAACAGTTCGAACGCCACATCCGTTTTTGCGTTGGAGACGGTTCCGCCCGCTTCGTTCGCTCACATGGGGTACGTACGTGCATACCCCAAATAGGGTACTTCTTTGTATATTTTAATATTCTGTATGCACGAAAGAGAGTGCGTAGTATATCTAAGTTCACGTGAGATACCTGTTATGTTCACAACCGTCATAATTACTACCAGCAATTCATAGTCATGGGATCTACCGACGGCAACAGAATGGCTTGATTTCTTCAGAGGCAGATAGAAGAGAAGATTGTCCACACCCGTCCCGTGCCTCCTCCTAGCTTCTCGTGATAGGTGCATGAATAGAGCACAGTTCGCTGCCGATTGATGATGGGCCTACTACTAAAGGCTAGGCCCACTCTCGTCATCCGCCAGTCGGTTGTGCCGTCGTCTCCCCTACAGTAGCTTATACGTAATGGCTCCGGTCTCGGACCGTTCTTCGGAGGTTAGGTGGCTCCGTATTTTGACGCGTCAGCCTCCAATACGGGTACGATTCAGGCGTTGCTCGAGTTCTTAGTGTGCCCTGCGTCGGAGGGCAACCTACTCGGTACTACCAACGTCAGAACACCGTCAGCCGTGTTTCACTTCCACCGCATAACCTTGTCAAATAGATTTGCCACGCCGTTGTCGCTTGTTGAACGAGGATGAAAGGGGATGGCACGGTGGCACATTGCCGCCCGTGCCCCAGAGAGCACTCGTCACCCTTTTTCGTGCAACCCGTTGTTGCGAGGACAACGCCTGACCTTATCGTGGGATCCGGGGGGCCGAGTTCGTCGGCTGCCGTTGGCATTGGACCACTATTTCTTGGCGAGGTCTGACGAAATATTCGACTTTTCGTCCGGAGTTGTACGTGCATTGCTTAACGAGGGGTGGTATAGCGATATTCGCGGGGGAGCGGCGGTTGACCTCGTTGCAGTTGCATCAGCATCGATCGGTTATCGTGCGCACGCGCGACGACGCTTACAGTGTAGGAGGAGGAGGAGGCGGCGGTGCCGTCGCTCTCATGGTGGAGCTGTTGTTGGGATATCCGGCGTTGCCAGAAAGCGCGCCCCTGTCGTCGTATCGGTACTGTGATGAGGTCAGAGTGTAGGGGTACACGGAGGCCCTCCGGGCACTTCGCAAAGTGGTAGCGGAATTTGGAGATGATTCCCAGCGAAGTCACCTCCCACTTATTTCGTATCGGCTAAACTACTGCGCTGGCGGCCGGGGGGAAAGTGACGCAGAGAGCGATCAAGAGAGAAGGTAGATGGAAGTCTTCAGCGTCTTCCAAGACGTTCCTCCGCAACAATCCAGAAGACGCGGGTATGGTATGTCGTCAACTAGCAAGGACGGAAAAGAAAAGGCAAAGGAAGCCAAACCAGGGTACCGTTCGAGGCCAGCAACCGTCGTATCGACGCGACCCCGGAATTGAGGTATGTCAAGGGTTTACTACATTTAAGGGTCTCGGTTGCCCGAGACTGCCTTCGTTGAAGCACTGACCAGTCGGCCGGGGGACGGGTCCTGACAGTACGATAGGAAACAAGAGTAAGCGGCCGGTGTCACGGCTCTCGTACCACGCCAATAGATCCCCCCCCGACTTTGCAGCGAATACCAATAGGATGGCAATTCGAAAGATATACAGCAAAGTAGAGCACGGCGCATCAGCACCACAAATACAATGTGAATGATACCGAATATTCCGGAAAAAAAACATAATCCCCCAAACCCCTTACTATGTAATACTTTTCTGCCTGATTGGAACACTAGAGCTTCTATCTCAGCCTCGCACGCCACCCGCCCCTGTCGCGGCCACCTCGTCACCGATTCGGTCTGGGTAAATATTTCCTTACTATGTGCCACAGTGAGCCCCGACGCACGCCTAGCGTTGAGCCCGTGGCCGCCCTTCGCAACTTCGACAATGTTGGTGCTCAGACTGAGTAGTTTCTTCTGTCAAATTCAGCCCGGTCGCAAAAAAAAACACAGCTTGAATCTTACCTTGCAATCTGAACGATCCTTATAAACTCCCACACACTCAATTGATTGATGCATGTGGAGGCCAGACAGAGCCCGTTCATACTCCCCTCGCATCTCAAGGAATACTCGACGCGTAGGCACGAAAGTCGACCTCGTCCCGTTCAACCCGTCAGCACCCACTGATACCCGCGACGGCACTCTGGGCTCGTCCGCGGTGCCATGTTCCGAGCACACGCACGCACACGAAACGAAGGAAGGAACAATAAAGGGAGGCGTTTTTCAAATGAGGGCTCAGATATGCCAGGGATGTACCAACCGAGCACGCTCAGAGAGTGAGGTATCTGTGAGTAGATATTTTCCGCCACCCAAAGAGGAAAAGCCGGGTTCACCCCTGTGTAGATGTTGATAAATTTCCAGGAATATTCCTATGTTTTTTCCATGCTTGCACGCGCAGGTACTGCGACTCTAGACAGCCTAAAGACGAAGCGGAGGGGGTGGGGGGGTGGAGGGCTCATATGTCTCCGTGGTGTTGGTGCCTAGCACCACGAATTCGATGCTAGCTTCATTCCGCGAATTGCGACGCTTTTTTTTCGCATCCGACAATTTTTTACCGTTCGACGATTTCTGACCGTCTACGGTTCGCGCTTCGCCCTCACGGCCTCCGGCGGCTCCTTCGGATAACCAATTACGTTTCTGTACCTTCTGGATTGAAGCAGGGTGCCAGTTGGGATCACATCCGGGTATGATCACGTCCGGGAGGGACCAAGATAGCCAAGCACGGGCCTGTTTTGTTTCCCCCCATTTTATGGAGAAGATTCCCAGAAATTTAAAAAATCTAAAGCATCGAGAACTCTACTGAAGATACGGAAATGTTGTGCAACTGCAAAAAAAAAGAACAAAAGTGTGTAAAAGTATTAATGGTCGAACTTACGTGTGAAAATTATTTCTTTTACGTATTGTTCTCGTATATATCACGAGTTTTGTTTTGTTGTAAATTTCGTCTATCTCATTTATTATCTTCGCCCTTCTTCTCTCTCTCCCTCTCCAGTCGTAACTCAGATCCGGGGTCACTAAGTAGGCTCTTCTCCC
>JBBMHQ010058877.1:0-15657 GCA_037834295.1 Postelsia palmaeformis
TCCTAGCGAGTAAACCCCCCCCCCCCCCCGCACAGCGGCTCATGACATTGCCTGGTGCGGTGCTGAAACTCTTCAGGTCTCTTCATTTTCTGCTGTTTTTTATCCCCGATGTGTGGTCGGTTTGCTCATACGCGTACTTTTATCCCGACCACCATGACAGACTCCTGCCCGGAACATTTTTCTTTTTGCTTTTCCCTGCAGCGTCTTATGGAACCGCCTGGCCCGGTTCTGGAACTCCTGGGCGCCGATGAAAACCACGGCATTTGCGGGGTAATCTTCATCGGTATTGTACCGACGCCAGAGCAGAAGACTCAGCTCCAGGATTACTCCCGCAAGTTCAAGGTACGGAGGCGTTCTAAGATGATAGGGAGCGTTAGCATTTTTCGGTCAAGTTCCCAATGTAGCTAGATATACAACAGTTAGTGTGGACTGTTGGCGCTTCTCACTCAGCAGAACAACGACCCAGCCAGCAGCATCGTTTGTTTGTGCCAACACCGTTCGATGCAGCTAAAGCTCAGCCACGGAATTGTGTCGATCAAATTGAACGCGGGAAATCCTTTCTGGAGTCCGTTTTTGTTTGGGTGATTCCAAAGTAAACCTGTACGAGTAGAGATCTTCGAGTGAAGAGCCCTTCTGGAAAACTGCAGGTGCGTGTGTCTACCACACTGCAATTCGAACGCGCGCAACTCTTTTACTATCACGGTGGCCCGTGATTTTTAGCCGCCTGAACGTGGGAAGAGAGGCTCCGCTTCCCGGTGTATTTTTTTGGGAATACAAATGTGCAATAGTATCGATGGGAAACCTGTCACCAACCGCATGTTTTGCAGAATACGGCATTTTCGACTCACGCAGTATTTATGTTACGGGGGACCAAGGATAAATAATACCAAATTTTGCTGGTAAAAATAGATACATATGTAGACTTTGTGTGTACCGTAGGTCCCATGTACTGTGGTCCTATTTACGCACCAAGGTGCGTGCTTCGGGGATCTGCTTTGGGTCTATCTACTTTGGGCATCCGTGGTCAAACACCGTACGTAAACTTACACCTCATTCTAGTTTCAAGAAATGGTTATACGACTACGGCCATGCATGATATCGAGCACGTCTCTCCTATCGAGTACCCCCCCCCCCCCAGACGGGAGGGCGGCCCTAACAGGTGCTCTTACGCTTCCGGACAGAAAGTTGAGTGGCACCGTCGTAAGTGTTTAGTCGGTCACCCATCCGCCCCCGGATCGTTTCAAGGTGTTGCTCGTGAATGTTCACACAAGTCGGCTCCCAATCGATAGATGCTGCCGACATTTCAGGGCGGGTGAATACCCCATCTGTATGATCTATCTGCAGCTCCCCTTGCCGAGAGGGGTCCGCAGTACAGTCAGTCTCTAGTGCTATCCTGTAGCCCGTGCCCACTGCTGGGGTTGACGTGTGCTGCTATCGTACGCGCGCAGGTCCCACATGACCGCAGCCTAGGGTGATGATGATGTTGCCACGTTACAGCAGTAGCTCACTCTCCTGAAACCCCTGCCTGCAGCCTCAAAAACAGGCTGTGTACAGTACCGGCCCGCTGGTAAGAAACTGAAATATCGGCCTGAGGCTAAAAGAATAAGAAAGGCCTTGTTTTGTAACCACCACGAGAGCAGGCTGTTTCTTAGCCATCATATAGTATTTAGTGTGAAGCCGGTCGCCGAGCCTATTTTCTTCCGCCGAATTTTTTATCTATATTATGTTCCAGGCTGGCTTTCTTACTGACGCGTTCCTTTCCAGCGGGCCGGTACTGCAGTAGCAAAAACGCATCTCGATGGGAGGAAACAAACAAGTGCGGAAAAGTGTGCACGACAGCAACATCTATATATATATATTATACCAGTCCGTGAGGGGAACGGGTGCTGGTGATCTGCTGCACATCAATCAGTGCTCCGTCCAAGGGATGGAAGAACTCACGCCTCGTTCAGAACAGATGGACGATCCATGATTCGGATCATTCACAGTTCCTCACTAGATTTACATGGGTTCAGGGCCCAAACCAGGAAACGTGTGCTGTATATATATTTCACTATAAATATACGGTTCCTACCACACGAGCTGACGTGGATAGATCAACGCACGACCGGGAATAGGCGAGACCTATCTCGTCTGCCTTGAAGAATCGAGATCATGAACGTGGGAGTTGACGATCTGTAGATGACATGTAGATGATCTGTGGATGATCTGTGGGTGATGTGTTTGCTATATAGATCATGCAGAATATACGGGTCCTACGTGTCAATACGAGCTACTGTAGACAGGTCGTGCAAGACTTGATACCCATCCGCCATGAAAGTTCGAGCTCATGAACTTGGGAGTCGATGGTGCTGTAGATGATATGTACCGTAGGGGACCTGTGAATGACTTGAAGATGATATGTGGATGATCTATAATTATCTGTAGATGACTCATATATGAGGTGTGGATGAATTCAAGGGTCCCCACATTCACTATTATGGACAGAGTGGGCTGCGACGCGAAGGGCTTATCGCAATTAGTTTTCTCAAGTGTTTCCGTAGGAAACGACGTCGCTCTTGACCCCCCCTCCCTCCCTTGTCTCGCATCTGTGACGGCACTCTTGCACTTTGAAGTCCCGACATAAGCGATCAAAGCAGTGACACATTTAGCTTTGTATAGGCTGTCTGAGGGGCAGCAGGAGGACCCGAAAGTACAGGCCAGATCATGCTGCCTGCGTCCGCGCCGTGCAACTGACCCCTTGGATTGCCACTCGGACAGCACCAACTCGCAGTGGTCGTTGTCGTGCCGTAACTGTCACTTACTTTCGTCCCGTCATGTTCCCCCCTCGGAAGTCCCGAGAGAATTAGGGTGCACCTTGCGTGCTTCAACACTGTAGCCATACCGTATGGCGCTACCACACTATTATACTAGGCTAATGAAATAACACCCCGACCCCTACTTGAAGCTGTCCTCCTTACGCAAGTGCACCTCACAAGAGGTTCGTAGTAGGATGCAGCTAGCTCACCCTTCATGCGACTCGCCAGACACCTAACGGCGCTTCGCGCTTGGTGCAAGCAATGTTTGCCTGATCGGTGAAATTCCGACATCCGTCCCGGCATTGTGGGGATGCGAAGGTCTATGGTCATACGACTACGGCCATGCATGGTATCAAGTATATCTCTCCCATCGACTACACCCCTCCCCCAGGACTATTTTCAATGCTGGGTTCCTCGACAACCGGGAGGGCGTACTGAATACGACGAGCGATGTGTCTATCTTTATTTTGTTTTGTTGCAACTTTCTCGGCGAAATATATCCAAAGCCATCATCACAGTAGGGGTGTATGTTATGTACTATCAACCTAGTGTGATACGGTATATCTGGTAGAGGGGCGTGTGTCATATTATCACCCTAGTGTGATGCGGTATGCCTGGTATAGTAATACCCTAAGGGTATGTGTTATAATATTCCTCTAGTGTGATATGGCATACCTGGTATAGTATCACAGTAGGGGCGTGTGTTACGCTATCACCGCAGTATGATACGGTATACCTGGTATAATATCACAGCACAGGGGTGTGTGTTACGATATCACCGTGGTGTGATACGGTATATCTGGTAGAGCATCACAGTCTTATCTCATCACCCTAGTGTGATAAGGTATACGTGGTACCTGGTATAGTATCACAGAAATGTGGGTGGGTATTGTTTGATCACCGCAGTGTGATAAGCTATACCTGGTATAGTATCACAGCACAGGGGGGGGGTGTTATCTCATCACCGTAGTATGATACGGTAGTTCTCGAGACCCCGTATCCCGCTCTTCTTCCAGTTGTACCGCGTCTGTCTGTGACTTACCTTATAAAAAAAAAGTGCGCCTTATGTTCTTGAACAACAAGCCACCCCTATATCCCTATACACCCAAAACCCCCGACCCCCCTGGTCCTCCATGGCCTCCGTATCGCATTTTGTGACTTTATACTACCGTAAGGTGCGGCTTGTGTACTTCAACACGGCGGACACCATGCTCGACCCCGAGGTTCAAACGAGGCTGGGCATGCAGGAAAGTTCCGACGAGCCTTCCGCTGGTGCTCCCAGGGTGAAGCTGACAGGTATAGAAAAAGGGGGGGCTCACACTCGAGATGCAAGCAAATATACGTGTAACCTCCCGTAGCATATTTTCTCGTTTTATTCGACTTCCGCAATATTGGACACACCTGGTACCCATTCATTGAACTCTCCAGCTTCATATTTATTTCTGTCTTCCTCATTTACGGACTTGTATGCCCAGCATGAAGCCAATATCGGACCTGAAGAACGCGCAATTGAAATATCACACGAAGATTGCCAATACGATACTCGACGAAATCTTTGATCCGGACCGGAAAGTAAGGACCGTTGGAGAACAAACATTCAGACAAAATGATGCTTAGGGTTGTTTTGAACGACATGTAAAAAGCTTGCCAAAAGGGCAAGTTTTTGGAAAATCATGCTTTCAAGTCTTGCCAAAATGCCAAAAGAAATAAATCAAGCCAAAATTTCCAAAAACTTGTCAACGAAGGGCTTTAGGGGAATGTCCATAAAAAAGCTTGGCAAAAAACTTGCTATGTTCGCAAACCTAAATTTCCAAAAAACTTTCTACTATTTTGTCAAGTTTTTCTTCTAGATAGTTGTCGTTAGAAACGACCCTTCCATACTTTTCCGCCTAGATGGATGCGCACGAGTAACACTTTTTATGACCGGCCGGGTCCCTTGACCCACAAGCATCGTCGGAGATGCGTGATCCCATCCTTCGTGTTATAGCGATCATCTTCGTGACGCGTACGTACCCATAAATAGGCTTCGGGGTTGTTCATCCGGTGGCCCCATGGTTGAGCTTCATTGCTGTCATCAAAATCAGTGTGTTGGGGACTTACCAAGAGTACGAGTAGTAGAAATTACTGTTGCTATTAACCGTTTTAGAACCCCAGTGCCGTTTTGGGGACAGACCATTCAAATTCCAAGTAATGTGTCTCCAATTGTCCCAAAAACGGAACCGCGGCTCTAAAGGGGTTGATATTAATAGTAGGCGTGGGGCTCCTCAAGCGAGGAAGGAGCCCACAAGAATTCGGTGCCTACCCTCGCAAGGAAAACACGCGCCAGATGTATATATATATATATATATATATATATATATACGTATGTGTATATTTTCATGTACCACATAACACGTGCGGTAAGGGCCCATTTTGACGGATAATTTTTGTCGAAAATGAATGAATTTTTTCCGAAACAAAAATCGATAGGCAAGTAGCGTACCAGGTATCGTTCCCCCAAAGGGCCCGAACACGTGTTTAAAAAAAAAACTAACTGATATTCGTTGAAATTAAAGTTTTAGTTCCAACCAAACTTCCCCGTTGAGATGGGCCCTAAGATATCACACCACCTGGGACCATTCCATTCCCCGAGCGCCGGTTTTCTCCAAACAAGAAGGGTACACACACACACAACGAAAAATGGTTTAAGCTCTGGGAAGATGTCGTCGGGATATTTGCATGCATAGAAGTACACTCGCTCCGTTCGTTGTGGAAAAAGCCTCACTTGGAAGTTTCGTCAGGGGGAGGGGAGGAGAGAGGTTCTCTCGCACACGCTGCACGGGGTACGTGGGAGAGTGCGAATTGCCTTCCCAACATATATTTAAACTACGTGGTATGCTTCAGCATGCCAACATGGACACAGGGAAGGTAAGGATCAAAGATATTGGAAAAGATTGAGTTACACAGACCGCTCTCTGTCCGGAAACTATCGAGTAATAACAAATCAGCAACAAGGAAATGATGAGTACACCGATCTGTCCAGTAATGTTATGGCTGAACAAATGTAGAAAAATGTTGAGTACATCTCTTATCTGCCCGGAAATCCAAGAAACGCCACACAATGGCTCCGCCACAACGATATCACTTGACTACCCCCTCCCTTCCTCCCTTTCTCCCTTCCTATCTCCCCCCTCATCCTTCAGCTGGGGCCGGGATTGAGGAGGATAGCGTCGTCTCGGCGAGTTTGATTACCGACTCCACGACCCTGAATTTCTTCAACAAAGCCGTCGTCCAAGTCGCGGAAGCAGCCGGCGTCACCATCGTCGCAGAGTGAGCCCGGCCCACACCGATAGGTTTATCGCAGTAGCCCTTACGTACAATACGCGCACCTACGGCTGCGTGCCGATATTTTGAGCTATACACAGCAGCAGTACGGGACGCCTTCTGAATGTTGAAAAAGTGGGACCCCCAAGTATGAAATACCTAGCTACTGCTTGTTGTTGGTATGGGCTACTGTAGCCGTCGTCACCACCATTGTAGGGTGAGCTCCGCCCACACCATTTGCTTCACGGCAGATCTGTAGGGCCTGAATCTACTGTGTGTTGATAGTTTCGGGGCGTGTGCAGTACGCGATATTTACACGCAGTAGCTCCGTTTTGGTTTGGTGGACCTAGTTTGTGTTGATATACCTGGCGTATATGCAGTACACGGCATCTGCGGCACTAGCTCTATCGTATGTACACCTACTGACTGCGTGTTGTTGTGTTGATAGTTTGGGCTAGAAAAATCGTACAGGACACTCGTAGTAGCTTTTACGATATTATACAATATGCGTGCTTACTGCGGAGTGTCGTTCCAGCATATGGGGCACCTGATGTGTATATAGTATGGGCTACCCGGTGTCGCGATAGTCACGGAGATAGCCTCACCCTCGCCGTTACCTCCAGCCCGATCTTGCTGGCTACTGCCCCCCCTCAGGCGGCAAAGCAAAAGGCGACGGCTGCTTGTCACCCTCGCTGAGGTCCTACACACTCTTTTTGACGTACACCGCCCCGCAGAAACATCTTGCAAAATACCGTTGCGTCAACGCCTACCGATATACGTGACAACGCAACTACGTGCACATGCACATGTGATATTTCAACTATCTACAACAGGAGACACACGGCGTGCAAAACATCGATTATGACGGGGGCTATATGAAGTAGGACCTACGGTACGGCAGAAACCCCTGAGCCGTGTCAACTCTCTTGCTTGTTCTTTCTTCGTGCGAAGAAGAAGCAGAGGTTACCACGAGTGAGCTCTGAAAGCCACAGCCTGCCCCTCGATGAGGCGTTCGTTCCTCTAGACGGGGATAGGTGATTGTCTACAGCTATTTCTATCTCCGTCTTTTAGGATCCGTTTATGTTTGCCTATTATTACTCACAATATTTGGTCCCGTTTACTATGGTTCCCCATCATAGTACTTCGGGCTCCGCACAGTGCAAGACACCTGCTGTGTGTTAACAGTATGGACTTCAGCACCGGGCACCTACTGAGTGTTGATACTCTGGGCTAGCCGGCAGCGCGATCGTCGCAAAGTGAGCCCCACCTGCGCCGTCGACTCGATCCTACTCTTAAGAAGCTTTTACCCCTACGCCGAAAACCTTGCTCTGTTTTGGGATCTTCGTTGTGTTGACGGTCTTCGGTGTTGTCCGTTTGTTTTGTGTGATCGGGTGGTGGATGCTATCATCCGTTTCTTTTTGAAGAGCTACATAACTCCTAGGCAACGCCGACCCAGGCGCGCCCCCCCCCCTCCTATCTGGGCAATGGTTGCGCTGGAAAGACCGGTGTAACCATCCCCTCTACCCGACAATGGGAAACGCTTTCCAAATCTAAAAAAAGTAGTGGGATAGGCTTCCCAGGTATTGCGCACATGCTAGTTTTCCCAGTTTTCCCTACGTACAGATAAGCGATGTCAAAATTCAGCAACACCAAATTCACTTCTTACTTCTTTCCATCGCTCTCTCCGTCCCTCCCTCCCTCCCTCCCTCCCTCCTTCCCTTCCTGGACAACAGCTACGCTGACGAGACAGGTATGACCATCCCCGGCACCCTCGGCCCTAACGCTGCCATCGTGGAGTACATCGGCGCCGACGGCCTGGAGGAACTGCACGTCTGCATCGCCCTAGCCACGCTGGACATGGGCTCGTGGGCCTGGGGACACTACATCGCCAACTGGGGCACCAAAGGAGTGTTCCAGGTGAAAACACACCGGGCCATACTTCTCGTGCATTCGGGAGCAGCAGTTTCTGCCTGTCCGTCAACTGCCCAGTGCTTGAGAAACAGGATGCTTGCAAATGATTTTATCTAGGTCGGGTTTCTCGCGGTCTCTTACTTGTATCCATTATGTTCGAAAAAATAAGGGTCATTAATACATAGTTATGAAGATGAAACGGTCCTTATTTGTATACCACTCTGGTCGGAGGAAGTACGAGGAGTGTTCAGTCATAATTTCAAGATACTAAACGGTCCTTACATGCACCCATAGAGTGGTATGAAATAGCAATCCTAACCCACTAAAAAACATGAGTGCTGTGAGAGAGAAAGTGGCCGGAGCGATGTACTCTTGGGGTGGATTGTGGTCTGGGTTAGAAAAGCGGAGCAACTTCTGATTGGCTACGTAGCGCCTTCCGGATCACCTTGTTCAGCCAATCAGCTCCTTCTCCTCTTTGTCGGCTTCAAAGTACGTGTATGACCCAGCTGAATTGTCCTGCTTGTATCGTAAACACCCTAATCCCAGTCAAGTGTTTTACAGTTTTATGCTGTGAAATGCCCAGCCAGCCCGTGGTGCTTGTTTTTCTGCGCGCGGAAAACATATTTCAACCCCAGGTTTTGAGTGCGGTCTCTCACAGAGCTCCATACGTTTGATTAACACATACTCGTATGCCTATGCTGCCGAATTTCGCGTTCCGATTCTCAAAACAAACAACGTGGATTCTCGCTGAGGAGGAATCCCGCGGGGTCCACGTATTACGTAGTGAAAGCGCTTAGGAGCATTCATACTCATACATCAGTTGCTTATTTTCTTTGCCGACGAGGCAATCCCAGGAAATGCTCCGTTCCCAGTATCCGTAGTGGGGGTCGGGCCAGTGTCGAACCAACCAAAAAAACAACCCTTTCAACTCACCAACGAAATTAACCAATCAAGTAAAATAAGCCATCAAATCCACCAACCAAACGAATATCCAAACAACCGACTGACCAACCAAATGAGGTAGCCCTAGCTAGCTTACGGACCAAATCGATTAAACAATCAATCATCCGGGTAGGAAGTTCAAATACCGACCAACCGAACGGTCGACCAACCAACTAGCCAACCAAGCCACCATACAGTACAACAACAGCCTATTCGTAATCAATCAGGCAACCACCTAACCAACCAGCCAACCAGCCAGAATCAAACAACTATTGGTAACCGATCGAAGAACCAACCAAATAACCAACCAACCGACCAAAATCAACCAACTAACCAAGCTGCCACTCACCTAAGCACCCAACCAACCAACCGAAGTCAATTAACCAACCAAGCAGCTAACCGAACTCACCCAACTAACCCGCTAAACAACCCGATCGACCAACTAACTAACACACCAAAATCAACGGAACAACCAACTGATCAACCAACCAGCCGGAATCAACCAACTAATACATCGAACAACTCCCTAACCACCCAATCGAACTCAATCAACTGAGCAACCGACCAACCGAACTCAACCCTTTAGTCAACAAATCAACGAATACTGATCAACCAACCAACCAACCACAAAATCAACCATGTAATTGACCAAACAACGAATCAACCATCCCACCAATAAAGCAACCATGTATTTAACTAATCAACGAGAATCGACCAAACAACCAACCAAACGACCAACCAACCAACCAGACAACCATCAAACCCAACCAACAAACCAACCATTCAACCAAGATCCACCAATCCCCCCTTGATGCAAGCAATATCTGCCTGGTGGGTGAAAACCCGACATGCTCCGTCCCGGCATTGTAGGGATGCGAGAGTCTATGGTCATACGACTACGGCCATGCATGATATCGAGTTCATACCTCCTATCGACTATCTAGTACACCCCCCTCGAAGCTGGCCACACCACAAATTAAAGCGATGCCTTGATGCTGTCATCCATGTGCAAGAAAAACCGCCTCCGAAGCGGTTCTTGGTAGGATGTGGTTCACCCTGTGTGCGACTCGCCGGACACCTCACGCTTCTCTTCGCGCTTGGTGCAAGCAGGCAATGTCTGCGTGGTCGGTGAAAACCCAACGTGCTCCGTTCCGGTATTGTAAGGATGCGAGGGTCTGTGGTCATACGACTACGGCCATGCATGATTATGAGTCCACCCCCCCAACGAACTGAACAACCAACCCTTTTCAACTTGATTGCCATGCAGGGCGAGCGGCGGTTCCACCTGGCAGGCGTGGTGGACGACCTCTTCCTGGCGACGGCCGTGTTTGACTACAAGTCACCGGAGGAGCAGACGGGCCCTGCGGTGAGCACCGCAATTGGCCAATAACAGACGCGGACTAATTACGATGATTATCTACACCTAACTCACTGCCTGAGCAGGGGGAGATACAGCAGTATCAAACTCAGGTGCCTCGTACGTCCTCCTCGGAGTAAACCAACCATACTTTTGACGACGGTCAGAGACAGGCCCGTGTGATGATACTACCTACCACCACAGGGGTGAACTGCCGATCGATTACCCAGCCCAAGGTAATCCTTATAGCACTTTCCCTCCCCCCTCTGAACGGCTTGATCTTTGAGGTGTCGGGACCGTATCCGGCCGTATACGCTGGCCTACCTGATTTCGTTCCAACACCTGGGGGACCGGGGAGATATATGCTTTTAGGGGCGTATATACGCGCAGGCGTTTCTATATAATAACCGTTCGAAGTAAGATTCGAACCCGTGTCCTCGACGACGTCAAATGTGAAGGTATTATCTACTGAGCTACAGGAGTGAAACATCGATCGATTACCCAGCCCAGGGCAATCCTTTTGTCACTCTCCTTCTCTTGAATGGCGGGATCTTTGGGGCGTCGGTACGGTATACGTCTGTACGCTGACCTACCGGCTTCTTTTGATTATATGGGGGAGCCAGGGAGATGTGTGTTTTAGGCACACGCGCAAGCGTTTCTATAGAGGAGCCGTTAGGTGTGACGTTCGCACCCATGTTTTCGACAGCGGCAAATGTGAAGGAGCTACCTACTGGGCTACAGGAGCAAATGATCCGTCAAATAGCCCAGCCCAGGGTCGAATGCCTATAACACTACCCCTCAAGGGTGGAAGAAACGACATGGGTTCGAACGGGTCCGCGAAAACTTGACCCATTAAGACTGCAGTCCCGTTGAAGGGGCATATTACTAGAGTTTGACTGGTTTATCCCCAAAACGAAACTGCGGTCCTAAAAGGGCCAAGTGCGAACAGGGGTTTCCCCTCGCTCTCCGGGGCACCAAACATATACCTGGTATATATATATATATATTATAAGTATATATACACTTTCCCCCCCCCCGCCATTGGTTTTTTCCCACACCGTTTGCGATAAGCCGCGCGTTCGAGGGGGGTGTATAAACATATTTTGGGTAAACTCTGTTCCTGACGGGCGAGGCTCTTCAGCTATCAGGAGGGACCTCGAGACTCCTATTGTTTTTTTCTTTTGTTTTGTCATCACACAACTTTGGTCGTAACTCCTATACATGCATAGACCCCGAGACCGTTCATTTCACGTTCGATCTTTTCGTTTACCTTCTGCTCTCGAAATATCCCAGGTTGATCGATCTTTCATTTTCCCCCCTCGGAAGCATCAGGAAAATGAGGTGCACCCGCGCTGACCCCCCCCCCTAGCCCCCGAAAAAGCTCCCAACACCTCCCTTCACTTCGGCGCCCGTTCCTCGACCCCGACAGGAGAGGCTGACAGGCGCCGACCTGGCGAAGTTTGCCGCGGCCGAAGCCGCGCTGAACATCGAGTACGGGTCGAGGATCAAGACGGAGCACGCTTTCAACGGCATCGGTATCCTTCACAAGGTTGTGTAAATCCCCCACCCTCCCGTTTCCACCCCTCCCTCCTACCTCCCCCCCCCTATGGTCATACGACCACGGCCATGCATGATATCGAGTACACTTCTCCTATCAAGTATCACCCCACCCCTCTCCTCTCTTCCCCGCCTCGCTTTGCGAATCAGAGAGGCTCGTTAACCCCTTTAGTACCCCAGTCCCGATTTGGGGACAATTCGGGACAAATTACTTAGAATTTGGCTGGTCTGTCCCCAAAACGGGACAGGGGTTCTAGAAGGGTTAGTACTGTAGCGGAGGCGTGCTACAATAAAGAGGCGATAGAGAGGTATGTAGCACTTTGTTTTGGCGGGTGGCCTCCTCAACTGAGTTTTGTTTCTTTGACCGCGCCTCTTTCGTCAGATACCTGAATGTAGGACGAACGCTACGGCATGTATATATATATGTAATTTAGGCATATTATATTTATATATATATATTTATACATATACATAATCATATACCAGGTATAATATATATATATATATATGTATATAATTTAGGTATATTATATATATGGACGAACGCTACGGCATGTACATGTATGTATTTAGGTATATTATATATATATATATATATATATAATGTATAATCATATATAGTATATAATCATACATAATATATACCAGGTACACAACATATATTTAATTGAGGCATATTATATGCCAGGTATATGTATATATTATATATATATATATATAATTTTACTCTGTTTGTATAGTATGTATCATAAATGTATTTACCTGGTAGGCGATGTACGAGGATGAATATTTCGCCATACGAGTACAGCAGTAGCAGCACTTCTCAAATGAAATTGATGAGGCTTCTTTCTGAAAAGGGAACAAAATTTTAAATACTAATTTTTTTGTTTCGAAGATATCAATCAATAATTTACAGCATTGTCCATTGTGTGCCTAGGTGAATATATATATATATATATATATATAATTTACCAGTAAATATGAATGATATATCATACCTGGTACCTGATACCTGGTACCTGGTACATGGGTAGCATCGAAACTTTCTGGGGAGTTTTCTGACTCGAGGAACTCCATACCTTGGCTTGAAATTCCGATTGAGGTTGAAAACAACGGAATATTCATCTCGATCCTTATGTTTGTCTGATGTTATTGCTGTCGTTGTTATCGTTTTCGTTATTGTTGTTACCAGTTTTTGAGTTATACATACCACTACTACACTATATATAGTCTAGTGAGGAGACTCGAAAAACTAGCACGCCTCGTTGATAGGCAACTTCTCGAACAAGGAGTCTCGGGAAAATAAAAGCAGGGTGCCTCTCCACCGTAGCGTGCGTCCCAGCCCAACACCTCACGCGGTGCTTCGAGCTTGTTGCAAGCAGTGTCTGCATGGTCGGAGAAAAAGACCGACTTTCTTCGTCCAGGCACTTAGGGGATGCAAGGGTCTACGATCGTACGACTCTACGACCGTGCATGAGATGATCGAGTGCACCCCCTACTCCACCGCCGCCTCCTCCTCGTCCTCCTCCTCGTCCTCCTCCTCGTCCTCCTCGTCCTCCTCGTCCTCCTCCTTCTTTGGTAGAGAAACATAGTGAGACCGTTGCCAGCTTTTCCGGGAAATAAAGAACGCGTACTCGCGTTCTGTCTGCTCTTTCTTGCTGTTTTGCTGTCTGTCTGCTCTCGCTGTTTTGCTGTCTGTCTGTTCTTGCTGTTTCGCTGTCTGTCTGCTTTTCATGCTGTGTTGCTGTCTGTCTGCTCTCATCATGCTGTTTTGCTGTCTGTCTGCTCTTCTTGCTGTTTTTCTGTCTGTCTGTTCTTGCTGTTTTGCTGTCTGTCTGCTCTTCATATTGTTTTGCTGTCTGTCTGCTTTTCATGTTGTTTTGCTGTCTGTCTGCTCTTACTGTTTAGCTGTCTGTCTGCTCTTTTTCTTGCTGTTTTGCTGTCTGTCTGCTCTTCATGTTGTTTTGCTGTCTGTCTGCTCTTCAAGCTGTTTTGCTGTCTGTCTGCTCTTTTTGCTGTCTGTCTGCTCTTCTTGCTGTTTTGCTGTCTGTTTGCTCGTGCTGGGTATCTTTCTGCATCTGCTGTCACTGAATGCGAGACCTGCACTTGCGCGCTCGATCGAGTTTCCGCAGAAACGCATCAGGAATCTAAAATCATCTGCACTCTTGACACGTCTAGATCATGAAGGAGTAAAACAAAATTAAACCATCTGTCCGAGGCGTGTCTGTTGAATATTTTGTGATATATGGCCCCTTTTTTCTCTCTCGGGGCGCCCTTCCTCTTGGGCCTGCTACCCCTCCCTTCCACCGCACAGGTCTTGTCTCCCTACGAGAGCGTGCTGAGCCTCGACTCGGGCGTGGCCCAGCTGGAAAAAGGGGTGAAGCCGACCCCTCCCGAAGGTACGGGAAGCGAACACAACGAGGCGTTTTTCGATAGACGTTCACCCTAATTTTTATGAGGCTCCTGAGGAAATCCATACCTTCTCCGAAAACTGACTTCCGCGAAAATCAAGTCGCACCCCAAAATGAATAATTCTATGGCCCAAGCATACGAAACAACTTTGTTTTTCGAAACGAGATTGTTGGCGTTCCGACGATTTTGGGGTAAGGGACCCCGTCATTCCGGAACCACTTTTTTAGCGGAAACGTACTATTAATACTACGCGAGACCATAGTCAATAGGACAAAATATTGTTAGTAAAAAAAGCGATTTGTATAGGTTTTTGTGTGCACAGTAGGTCCTATCGAAATGCCTCCCCGTAATACCTATTGGTGAAGCCAACTCCTCCTCCAGAAGATACGGAAGAGGGCACAAACAAGTATATATCCTACTAAACTATGCAACTTCCATACAAATGGCACACATTCTCCAAACCATACAAAATCATACCAGGTACAAGTCATGATAATAGTCATACAAACGATACAGGTCATACACATAGTAAGGTCATACGTACAACCAAAAGGAGCTTGCTGAGCACCGACTCGGGTGTAGCCCAGTTGGACAAGAAGATAACCCCCCTCTCGCCCCCCCTCACTAATACTTGTCAAATGACTGAAGCGAGCAACAAATGAGCACCCCTGCCCTGAAGGAACGATAGCTTATCCTATGTACAAATCATGGGGGACATTGAAAGTCCAAACATAACCGAATAGGATCTCGTTTGGGCTGATCGGTGTTGTGCCCGGTTACTTGCTTCCGGTGGCTGGTCTTTTTTCTCTTGCCTTTAAGGCCTGTTTTCATATCCTTCGGCATCGCCCTCTGGCTACGTACGAGTAGCTGGTACGAGGAACGAACGCCTGCTAGCTGTGTACTCCCTGCTCAAAGTGCGACATCCCCGGGATTCACGTCGACCGAAACCTCGAAGGGGGACCTTGAAGCTTCATTAGCAGACGATACACACCGCACGTACTATTACGGAGGGCCATAGTAAATAGGGGCTACATGTTGTTAGTCAAAAGAGGTGAATATTTAGGATTTTGTGAGCAAGGTAGGTCCTGCTGACTATGGTCCCCCGCAATGATCGCATATTATCTGGTACATCGTATATACAAAACAAATAGAAAAAGTTAAACGCGTGCTGCTCGGCGACCCGTGCGTCGCCCTACTGGGCAAAAGCGGGTGAACCTACGCCTCCGCCCCTCGAAGGTAAGGGAAGTAATGCCATGTACAACCGGCTCCGAAATGAGCGGCACCTGCCATTTCGAACTGAAGCAACACCACGCCGCTACCGCTACTACTGCTATTATCGCTACTGCTACTGCTACTGCTACTGCTACTGCTACTGCT
>JBBMHQ010058888.1:0-15657 GCA_037834295.1 Postelsia palmaeformis
GGGTCTATGTGTGTGATACCCTCAATTTTCGGATACGATATCTCGCATGGTTCTGCTAATCTGCGCCAACACTGGGACGATCTTTTTCTGCATTTTTTCACGGGTGTCTCTACCAAAACTCAAGTTTTCTGAGTCTGGCCCGTCTCATGTCCCGTGTAGTTGGCTTCGTTGCAACCAGAAAAAGCGCTTCCATCGACGTTGACTTCTGACTCAACAACGCATATTGCACCTGCGGAAAAAAAAACGAAGCGCAGTAGATTTTCTCACCACATCCAACAGCGCTGGGCACGGTTTTCCACAATTCGTTCTGTGCGCACCGGCCACACGTGCGGAGACCGTGTACTAAACGGAGAGTTTCGCGAGATAGCCAATGCTAGCGCGGCGGCGGGCGTTGCTCACATCCACTGAATACATACAGTAGGGTGTCCGGGAAACGTGCAACGTTTTGATCAAACGTGAAACCAGAACTAAGTCTTAGCCCTGCAACAAGCTACCCCAAAAGCTGCTAGAGTCTGGGCACGTACGTGAACTGGCAAGGTTTGCAGACAATACTGTATATCATGCCTGGTAAGTGCACAGCACCTGGCGCGCTTCACGCATCCTACACCTACGTCGGTCGTTTCGTGCGCGATAAAGTGGCTAATATTTATACGATCGAATTCCGGCAACCGAGTGGCACAAACAATAACATACGGGTTCATTGGTCAACCGCTGCCATAATGAACACCGCGTGAATCGCGGGCCCACTCAGACACAGACCGACAGTGATGATCGAGATTTTGCTTTGCGCGAACACGCTGATGTGCTTCCCGACGAGTGTTGAGAGTGGAACGACCAAATACAGGTGGCAGCGAGGACACGGTCAGCTTACAATACTACTGCTTGAGTCGACCATATGAAGGACAAAACTATGAAAAACGTCAACTTCGGGGGGATTTCCGTTTCGCTGAAGAGAATTAATCAGGATATGTTCGAGGTATAGACACGCCAACGATGCTCTACTGTAACGAAGTGCATCCGGTGATCAGCGTGTCCCCTCTAAACTCGAGAATTCCTTGCATTCCTTGTTGCACTACGCTGCACGGTGGCAGCAGCCACCTGCGCGCCCATGCACACTCCTACGTGTTTTCTTCTACTCAAAGCGCTCCGTCAACCGCTCTTACCTCCATAGGAATAAGCTGTGTTGTGATAGAAAGAGGTTTCACCGTCGATGTCGAGCTTCGATTTGTACGCATGCACTGCACCACCTGCGGAAACAGAAGCCAAGTTCAAAAGAATTTTGTGGCAGCATCTCACCACGAACGCACCGCGCTGCCAAATTGAATGTATTCTTATATTTATGGCAGGCATTCCACAGTAGGGGGGGGGGCTGGTCGAAGAGGGCTCCTCTCTTGATAGCTTCCAGTCCATCCCGGACATCTACGTTGATAGGGCAGGGCCCTCCCAGTACGCCTGGTTTCAGCGAATCGTGTAGAAATATAGTAGCCTGAATAAAGGATATATATATGTGAATAATGAAAACCTCCTTACTCCACTCTCTTCGCGAAGATAGGCGGAGCAGTATTATCCGCCGTGCACCGCCCAGTAAATCAATAGGCTAACCCTGAATGGCTCGACACGAAGACATTGGCAACACGCCTTGTCTTATAACGAGCTACCAAAACAGCTGATACAAAACATATTTTTTATAGATTGTCACCTACTGGCAAAACCCTAGTCAACCTACCTTCGAAATAATGTCATACACGCTGGGCATGTGGGGCGAAATTATCCCACACAGCCTGCAAATATAGGCTTTGCCGGATTGTTCCATCACATGGTTGATGTGTTTTGTTTTATATGAAGATCTAAACTCCAAAGGAGGGAATTCATGCGCGAATCTCTACACAGCAGTTGACAACTATTTGCCCACTGCTTCAAAAGCTGATCGTTGGCTGATACAGTGCTTCGGCAGCGGGGGCTGGGCTCCTTCTGGGTAGGGGTTAGGGCTGGTAGTCCACCAAAAAACGGGCTTGATTTGATTGTTTATTATTTTGGGGATTTGTTTGGTTGATTTGCCATGATTATTTCATCGTGAGCAAGTGGGTCTCGTGATTGAATCATGATTTGTTTATTGAATGATTCATCATGATCATTTGTTTTTGCGGGAGAATTAGAACGCATTCTCAGGTCAAGATATTTTTCCCTGGCGATCACTAGAGTTGCACCCGGGCCTCAAAAGTTGGAACCGCGCACCTTACCGAGTGTATGGGTCGAGTTGGAACCAGAACCGGGTACCCGGGTCCTAGCCGACACAGGCACCAGGGTACCCGGTTACCATGCACGTTTCGCGCCCCTTTTGGCGCTCAAACAGCGGCGGGCAAGGCGGGCAAGGCGGGCAAGGCGGACAAGGCGGGCAAGGCGGACAAGGCGGGCAAGGCGGGCAAGGCGGACACAAGCACGTGGGTACCTGGGCTACCGTACACTGTAGCTGGTTGCTCTCTCTTTCGCGTTTGAGCGGTGGTGTGGTATGGCGAACCCAGGTACCCAGGTACTGAGGTCACCATATACTATTTGCTCCCCTTTTAGATTTTTAGCAGTGGCGTCGTAAGACGGAAGGTGGGAAGGTATGGCTGCATTTCGCCTCTTTCTCCGTAATTCCTGACAAATACAAAAGGCAGAAGGCAACTAGGTAGGGGGGTATTCTTTGTGGAATCGAGTAGAAAGGTGGGGAGTGGAGAGTTGAGATAAAAGTAATCAATAATATACTTTTTCTCCTACCCCTATTCCGCTCGTCAAGCCATCAAGGAAATCCTTCGGATACTTGTACAATGCTTGGTTGTATCAATCAAACCATGCGACAAAGAGCGCACGCACCCAGACACAACAAAGAAGAACGAAAAGCGAGGGGAACTTGAACCGCCCATGCTTCTGCAGCAACGAATAAACACATAGATATCAAAACAGACCTCGCTGTTATAATCCCGATATACTAGAACACAGAAAAATATTTGTCCGATCGTCGCATCAAGCACCAAGGTCAATCCCGCGGGGAAACCATGGTGTTTGATCTCACTGCCGCATTCACATCGGCCTATTGGGTGTTGTGCAAACGTAGGAAGGGGTTTTCTCTGTGCCGGCCAGTACTCTGCAGAGGCGAGCGGCGAGAGTCTAAGGGCACAGCTGCTACACCCGTGTATGAGCGGCTACACCCGTGTATGTATTCATCAGTGTATACCCCAGTCTTGGGGCTTCGCATAGAACAATTGACGGGCACCCGGGCATCCGGGTACCCGGGGTACAAATTCCCGCGATACGGGAGGTAGACGGGGACGGTCCCGGTTCCGACGGTTCCGGGTACCCGCCACCAGGTACCCGGTTCTCAGTCAGACGGGGTGCAACTCTAGACCACGACACGATTCAGTATTACACTGAAGCACACACACACCTACGTACGTCGACCCAAACAAAACTGCGCTCGATCGTGGCTAGCGGTAGAAGAAGCCTAAGGCGTTGCCGAAAACAAAACGAAAGAAGATTGAGGTAAAACATAACAAAACACGAAAGCAAAATTGGAAACAAAATTTGAGAAACCAAGTCGAAAAATAAATTGACAACGAAAGAACACACTCGTCAATGTTTCGGTTCATCTTTATACAGACTACTACTGCGTTTTCTGTGTAAACGCCACTGCGAAATTCGAAAAGCAGGTATATCGGATGATACAACCTATCGACGAGCACCATACACACAATGTATTTTTTAGGCCCTCGACGTCGATTAGATCACGCGTTTCCGACTCAGCATCACGAGGGTTCATGACATAACGGGTCCGACTCGACGTTCAGCACTCTGATCCTTGTCGCGCGCGTTTCGGTTTCGAAGACACCCGGATTGAAAAATAGCAGGAGAGCAGGGGAAAAAAGAGGACCTCTCGACCAACACGACACACACAAACAAGTAGTCATCGACGTCGATTACAGGGACCGGACACCTCTTACGGGCGAACATAGTCATCAATCACACAACTGGTGTGTTGACAAACGGAGATATTATATTTGTGAGTTTAAGGTCCACCGTGGGTTCTCATTATGTACAGTGCCTCTACACTATCATAACAATATAGAAGGATTGTCAAGGATACCGGAGGTTTTACTTTTTTGCCCGTAAATCTCATCCTTCCATTCTTTTGTTTCCCTCGATTTCTTGGTAGGCGTCCTGTAGCGAGCCCATACTGCGGTTGATGACGGCAAGTCCTACTTTACGTTCCACACTCGGACCCGTCAAACGCGCGTTTCATTAGCGAGACCGTCATGCTCGGGGTGAGCTTCGCCAACATCCATCATCGGCAGTAAGGGAGGGTATTGTCGAGCACGACCAGTTTCTCGCCCTCCAAACTTCGCAGCTGCGCGAACCTGCATCAACGTTTCCTGTGCCGGCTTATGTGTACGACTACTTCCCATCTATCTTGTTCACGACGACGAGCAAAGTGGCCTCCACTGTTCGTGCCATGCTGATGGAGGCTTGCCGCATTGCCGCGACACTCCAGAACAAAGAAATATGTTTATTTTTACGCAAACGTATCGATACTAACAACCAAAATTAGATTGAGTAGTAAGTTATGATTTTTGAAAAAAAAATATATACTTATCACGCAAACAAATCATGAGTATGATCAACATAATCACCTGTTGAAAACGTTATCAATCATGACTATAGTAATTTTATAGTTGGCAAACAGCCCTATTGTAGTAAGGATAATGCATTCCATCGAGTGGATCGCGGCTCGTCATCTATGGCATCGGGTACGGTAGCCGCTACGCGAATGTTTGTAGACATAATTCTACACCCTACAAAGGCGGAACGTGTGGCTAAGTAGCGACCGAACGGATAGAAAAATGCACAGCAAATGTTTCATTAACCCAAACGCGTTTCCCTACTTTTCCAAAGCAAAGTTTCCATGCTTGCAATATTTGGGATTAAAGGAGTTGTATAAACGACAAAGGGGTGCATTAGCTCTTCTCGTTTGACCTTCTCTGGCCTACAGGGCACCTCAAACACTGCGCTTTTGCAGCGGAGGAACAGAGAAGCCGTCGTGTTCCCCTATCATTATCGGTGGAACTATGTTCGTGGTGTGCCATATGTATTTGTATATTTCGTATACACCTCCTCTTGGCCATGAGGTTGTTCAAGCTTCTTACTTCTGCTTACCACCTCTCAACGTCACTGTTTCTAGAGCTCCTGGAGCAAGGAGCCTGGACAATTATAAGGCGTATGACACACGTCGTTTCCCTCACAAGTAGCCATCATATGCCGTTCTGCGTTGTCCCGCCATTGAAGCTTTCTAGACAAAAACCACTTAACAGCAGGCAGGTTAGGGACTGTTGGACTTCTTACCTCCAGCGGACACGGCCGTGTTTCGCGCAAAGTAGGTGCTCCCGCTAATGGTGATATCCGATTCAGACGCATAAAGGGCACCTGTGGAAGCATGAGAAGTTATCCAGGATTGCTTTGAGATTACACTGCTGATTCTGAGTTCCTGGTTGTAAGCCACAACAGACAGTTCTTGAGGCTGAAAGCGAAGATGCCCGAGGTTCGGTATATGACTCGGCCGGCTTCAACTTTAATGCTGGACGTATTGCCGAGCAGGGCACGAAATATGTTTCCATAAACATTCAGTCTCTCTCGGCACTGTTGTGTGTTCGAGACATGGGGACATTTCCAATGGGGCAAAGGTTTGAGGGAGTATGATCGATCTGGTCATCATTCGACTTAACCTTTATCAATATTACTTGCACCCCAAGGTCGGGAGATGAAAACACATACTCTTCGCATATATGCTGTAATGCGAGCGTATTCGTCTGGTCGAAAGCTCGAATTGCGAAGGGCGAACATACGAAAAAGTATAGATGAAAGATGAACGTTGGCTGTCGGTGGCTCGCGTGAGCGCCACTGCACCGGGCTCTTCTACAACCGAGCATATTCAGAATGATCTACATACGGTTTTGCATGCGTTTCTCACCTCCGTGTTGAGCGGAATTGTCGACAAAATGTGTCATACCGTCGATGTGGATCTCGGACTGATTGGCGTATATGGCGCCTGCGTGTAGACATGAACACATCACCGGGAGGGAGAATTGTGCTTACAACAAAAAATGCGCTGACAGGCAGACAAGACGGAGAACGAAGCACGCACCACCTATCTCCATCGGTGTCCACCAGGACCTGGTATGGAATTATCAAGAATACCCGAGAGCCCGAAGGGGAGCAACCGTTCAATTTCGTGGTGACCGCTAATCATCGGGGCGCTCACGGTGGCGGGAGCTCCTACTCTTAATCGTGCTAGTGTTTTCTAAGACTCCTTGCCCGAGGAACTTTCTACTACAGGCACCTCACGCAAGCACAACTGCTGGAAAGAAAAATAGACCTGAAATATCCTATGATATAATATAACAACGAAATGTTTTATACAGCATGGATAGGATTCCAACGACAAATGAGCACATCGCAGTCCCTTAGGTCGGAAGCCTCATTGGTCAGCACGGTTTCACAAAAAAAAAGTGTTACTTCTGTCGAAGCAGGAGCAATCGCCCATCCTCGCTTTACCCCCCACAAGGGCTGAAGTATCGCGGACGCGTGCAGGCCCGGAGGGGGAGGAGGTCTTGGAGTAATCTATACCATGTTAAAGCTCCAAAGGGGCATGAGTGACTTTGGTTTTTTAATGGGGAGAAGACCCAATAGGGGCACAGTATCTCCTTCGAGGCTACAAAATCAGAACATCGATACGGACAATCGGATCAACTGAGTTCACCCACCTCCGCTCCCCTGCCTCACACAAGAAAGGCCACCTATGGCATATGCATAACATGAGGGTGGCATTAGTACACCGGCCGCTTCATTAACTCGCGCACCACTATCAATGTGAATCAACGACTTCCTGAGCAAATGACACGACATCGTTTCTTCCAACGGGAGAGATTGAGAACTCGAAGGATACCCGGTAAACCATCATACATATTTTCATGACCGATCGCAGATATGAAGGCGCGATACAGTTGGAGCGTGCGTTTACTCGACCAAGGAAACCATCGCCATCACCCTCTGTCGAACCTAGGCAACGCAGCTACGGAGGCACGAGAACGGGACACGAGGACTGTCGTACCGACCTATTGTAGGTGCGCGCATGGTAGCGGACGAATGCCGTAAGACTGAGGTCATAGTCCGTCCACAGCCCTTACCATTTACAGCAGCACACTCTGCTTGCAGATGGGTGAAATTTTGCAACTACAGCACTCATATCGTAATTACGTTCCCTATGAGCCAAGCGAAACAAATGGCTTGCCCTGCACTATTCTAATCTACAGTAGCGGGTGATGTGCTCAATATGTTCATCTTGACGAATCCTTTGTATGAATATTTATCGTTCTTTGTTGCTCGGCCGATAACACCGGTGGTCTAATGGTTAGCCTAGAAAACTATTAATAGGGTCGAACATAGGGTTTCGAGCCCTGCCATGTTGTGGCGCTCTGTATATGTACTAAAACCGACTGCTGAGAGCGTATAGCATGGGTAGCCGCAGGTCGACACGAGCCGACGAGGCGAGAGAATTCTGAAACCTTCTCGCGATCGAAGCGAACGCACGCACAGTACTGGGGGGGGGAGGAGGAGATACTGCTGTGTGTCCCCCAGATCTGAGTCACGACTATTAATAGGGAACAACGAAAAAGAAAAGTGGAAATAATGAATGAGATGATCAACAGAACTAGAAGCTGCTGTGTATGCACTTTAATGATGCATCATAATTGTAAGTGTTCGGACATTTATCACTGAAAGTTGGTTCACAGTGGTAATATCAGTCTCATACAACCGGGGTGCACTGTCGGACAACCCGCGTGCCTACCACGGCATCAATCTATTAATAGTCGGCGGTCTAAACGTTTTTCTGCCCATGCTCTTTCGATCGACCCTTTGAAATTAAAATACTTCATTATTGTGCGGTTTACAGCAGGGTTATGACACAAATGATACTTTCGCATGACTCACGTCGAGCGAGGCACATTTCAGAGCACACCAAACAGGGGAAAACAAAGTGCCGCGTCCATTGAGGCCTGCACAAAGCTCACTCCCAAGTGCCACTTTAGCGACTGCTTTCCGTGTACCACCACAGCAAACCACGAGGATCGTCGCCTTTGTGTCAGTGTGCAACAAACTGACAAACCAAGTGAACAACGGTCGAGACTGTGTCCCGTAAAGTTGACAGACTGGAGAGATATCAGGTGCAAAGTTGTCTTGAGATGAACTGTTTAGTTAGACGCAGTACAGCAGCAGTAGGCGTAACGTTGTTCAGCCACATCTACAGAAATTATACTGCTATTCAATTTTAGTCGGGGAGCGACGTGTGGTACGACCCGAACGCACCTTTATCGATATTGTTGGTGCTTACGTAGCATGATAAGGCGAGCGCATTGGTCGGCCCCTACGTAGCTTTCTTGGGATGAGCATGTCTCACCTCCAATCCGGGCGAAGTTGCTCGAAAAGACGCAGTCGAACACCTGCAAATTACTAGAGGACACGACAGCAACTGCGCCCCCACCATCTTCCGAATACCCTCCCTCTAGCACCATGTGGTTGATGCTGAGATTGGAGCCACCAGAGACCAGGAATATTCCGCTTGCGCCTTTGCCATCGATGGTACTGTTGAATGTTTTATTGGTCTTGTGTTGCGCGGCGCGAAGAGTCGGATAGCCGACACCTATAATCGTTACGCCTTTCTGGTTCGCTAACTCGATCTTGCGCTCAATTCGCAGACTGCTAGACCAGGTGACCTTGTACACTCCGTCACCAGTGCAATTCAATGCGTCGGCAAGAACCTGTATATCGCCGGCCGTAGAAACATCGATGGAGATGATGCTCGACGGACATGGGATGGTCGCTGCGGCCGAGACGCACGAGATCGTCAACCAAGCCGCCACCGCGGCCAGGACGTGAAATGCCATCCTGTTCAAAATGAGAATCGGACCAAATGAGTGGTGCTTGTCAGGTGTGGTACAACAGCTCACGATGAATGCACGTTGCAAATGGACGCGTGCGTTTGTCGCATGAAGCCGTTCGTTCTCCCCGTCGGCATCGGGAATACTCAGAGTCTGCCCAGATTCCTCACCCTAGTGAGATGCAAGCTCTGTGGTCACACGACCACACCACAGAAATACTGTATTGTAATGCCTACGGAGAGTAGACGATCCAATACCATGGGTGTGCTTAGGGTCGCAGCAGATTATACTAGTACGTGATATTTGATGTCGGAGACAAGACTCTTGAAGGTCGTAGGATTCACTGTATGTTGACGATGTGTAGCTGTTACGAACATGTACGAGCATTTGATAATGTATGTATACCTCTGGGACCCCTCGGTATGGACTACAGTAATGATACTTTTGTTGGTATCAACCATTCAACCGTCTGCGAGCAGCGTGAGCGCCCAGACGTACGGGTGTGAAGGTAGGATCGTGTTGCGCTCGTGCAGTATGTCTCCCTGCCTTGTACTCACTTGCGACTCCAACACCATTCTTTATCTCCCCCTAATCGCGTTGTCACCGTTGCTGAAACGGCCACCTTCTACTATCATTTCCTCCCTGTCAGGTCCCAAGAGTACGCGGCATAACTGCAATTTCAGGCCTTTATTGTTATCCGGCATATCACACGTCCTCCGTGACTCGATCGGGGCGTTGATGCCACTGTAGGGCAGTTCGCATGCCACCATACTTGTTAGGGAACATTATTGTAGGACGCACTGCCGGTCAGCAGAACACACCGTACAGCGCATCCACCCGTGATGTGTGCGTCTTCCCGATATAAACAGGCAAGTGACAACGCCCACTCTGGTCACTCCTCATGTCGTCTTCTCTAGACTAGTCTTCTTCATGGTATCTCGGACAAATTGTTTCTTCCTTTCTCCTACCATTTGGCCACATACCAAGCGTTCTTCACTCCTCTTTGTGCCCATTATCAAAAACAAAGACTCGACGAGCATGACCCCACCATTTGGCTGCATGTGGTGGTTTTAACACACCCAGTACGAATCTTACTTAGAGTAGTTCCCACTGACTCACTAAGTAATATACCCTGGACAAAGTACATGCTTTCGGGTTGTTAGCATCTTGCAGGCTTCATATACATGGCATTGACCTCCGAGGCTCACCGGACTGCTCAGTTTCTAACATATTATTTTGGTACACTTTTGTAACATAAATATTACATCCAGCGCGCACCATGAAGTTAGTTTCAGCCAGTGTTATAGGAGCACACTATCAGAACATGAAGCACATATCCAGCGCACACCTCGAGCGATATCGCGAGCATCTGCTCGAGTGGACAAAATTCCTTGAATAGGCCCGCACAACAACTAGAGCGTTTCTGAACACAACAATATCATGGCACATCAACCAAGAAGCTCTCTGGGTTAGAATAGAAGGTTATTGTAAGGCGTCGGGTCGAGGTGGTGGCCGAAGTTTTTCGAAGCCGAAGAACGGCTCACCCTCCACACCCCTTTCATGCTCATGGAAAAATCTAATTGACTTACTCGTACCTCATTAGAACGGTTCTGATCGCCTGAAAGCGGCCACATCTGACGAAGTTCGCCCGCTCGGGCGGACTTGCGCTAGCTGACTACGAGTACGAGGCCTGCGAGCTCCGAAGTCACCGCACGGCCTTTGTTGTGCGACTGTATACCCCTACTTGTTGTGCGGTCGTATTCCCCCGTCTACTTCCCTTCGGCGGAGGGGAACTTGCGCGTATATGCAAGGCCATACATACTTGCGAGTATTTTACCCCCTGATACCCCGTTCTCATTGGTACTTTGACCCCGCAATGCCGAAGACCCACCTGGCACCCCGATTCCCTTTGGTGCCATCTAGGCCGCATTCAGCGCCAACAAACAACTTCTTAATAGCCTGGCACGCACCTGAAACGTCTCCACCACCAACCTGTCCTACGTAAATGATTTAACATTCGGAGTCACACTTATGTTCGTAATCACGGCACAGGTTTTGGGTTAGGTTTAGGGTTTGCAGTACTGGACTACACACTACGGTACATAACCACTACTTTTAGCCAGGGTTTACAACCAAGAATGGGTATGCACTGGGTCCGAACCTCGCATATATACTTGTAGCAAGCTATAATACCGTATTGGGCCAGTATCACAACTTACCAGCCCACAGGTGGAAAGTATTTTGAGACTGTTGCTTTTTCCTCACCCGAGGTTGGTTTCGTGCGTTGGGGGCGTACCTTATGAACACGGGTGATGAAGCTCATAGATGCTTTAGATTTCGCTGAATTTATTGCCGGGGTTTGCTTCCGACGGAAAACGGTGATACCAATGGAGCGTGCTGAATACGAGGACAACATAGGGACTATTTATCACGTCTAGGGAACCAACCTAAAAAGAACCCGGGGGTGGTACTAGGAGAGTCGATATAACGACTGTACGCTTAGATGCTTCCTTCCAGTCAAAATCAGGGAGAGGTGATACCAGTGTTCGTTTTTCATTCCCTCACTTGATCTCAAAGAACTCGGAGAAGGATCTCGCTGCTGCTGTGCCTGGCGCTCCAAGCTCTGCCGTCGGAGCGTGAAGCACAAACGTAAAAAAGGGCCTTTGAAGATGGACGAAGATACTGCGATCGTTGCTCCACTTGTAGCATGAAGCGTATCAGCAGGCGTGAGGCGTTCTCTAAAGAACGTTGTGACGGACCACCCGCGCCAACTCTATCCCTCTCTAGTGTTGTCGTCCAGGTGGCGCATGCGGTGTCCTTGGGCACCTTTGTGCTCATTTAGTGTGAACCCCGGGGGATACATTTGTTGCCGTTGCTTAAAAACCTCCTGCCGCCACAGGGAGACATTATCTATCGAGCCCGGATGGCAACTCATCCTTTATGGTCAAGTGTTGTTTCTTTTGTCACCAGGGGTGGTTTCCTGGGGCGGGGCAGTGTCTAAGGCCAAAACAAGTGCGGTTGTGGTAGGTTTGAGCGTGGTACGAATATTTTGTGTACATGTTAACAGAAGTTATCCCGTGTGCCGCGAATTCGAATCTTGCAGATCTACACATCAATAATATTAGTAGTAGGTTTGCGGGTACCTAAGTGCTATACCCGTATATACAGCCAACGAAAGTTGTGCCGTGACTTCGAACCTCGCGGCTTCGGCGTCACAGCAGTCTCCATTGAAATGCGTTCCACACACGCTTTGTTCAGCGTGCCCGCTGGATATAATGTGAAAGGTTGTGATACAGTAGCTCTGTGCCTCGGACGAATATCCAATTTCCCAGGCAATTCACTAGACAATGGGGAGGGTGCAAACGCTGGAATACATATGTGGCTACAAGACGATATCGACGAGATCGTCCCAAAGCCGATTTTTTTGTTGTGTCCTGCACCGCTACAGTACTTCCGTGCCTGAAATTCGTCTCAAGAGGTGTTTCGTCCGGCGTGTTATACGTACGATAGTATCGCGTGCTTCCGAGGTGGGTGCAAATGGATTGCCACGAATTCGAGATTGCGTTCTCTCTCATATAAATATTCCAGGGATTCGACAACTTGCTACTACCTTAATAAAGGAGTAGATGCAGTCATTGCCTTAATGACTTGAGCGACTGCGGACTAATAATTATTAGTCTTAGCAATCGAGGAAAAGCGATATAATCGAACCTGTAATAGTACAGGAGTCTACAGAAGGATGCAGAGCCACAGTACGGTAGTTGTACCACCATGTATAAGTTTGTGTAAATATGTACCAGGTGCAGCAATAGTGGCCCCTCTGTAGTGCTGGCTGAGTAATACCGGCTTCCTGCTACTCAGAGCCTGTGATACATCTTGGCGAACATGGGATTAGCCGATGCGTGCGCCGAGGGTGGGAAATTGTGCGGGTTGCCCCCAAAGCGCCGCTAGTGTTGGCTGGGACATACCGGCCCGATGTTGAGGGATCAAGCGCAGGCTACGGTAAGGATAGTGCCTAAACTTCTTGAGACTCCCTCTTTGGATGAACCGCAGGGTTCTATACCTCACCAAAAACGTGGTTATGGGAAGAGTTAAACGTGCACCCGGCGATCAGTACCATAGCTGTCCTCCTCAGTGCGTACTAGCTCCGCCACTTTCCCCGTCCAATCCTTGGGCTTCACCTCTTCCTCCTTATTTTTTGGTGGCCTCATCTTTCGCCTGGCGAGCGTTCTTCTCCGCCTGCTTTGTGACACGTGTGCACGTGTGCAGTTCGTTCTCTACGTATAATAATCTTGTAAAATGTTGAAAAATAAACTCATGGCTCATGGCATGCCAACGATATCGGAATAACAGCCCGGTCAAGCACACATATTTTCGCAACAAAGTGCAAACCCTACCGGCACTGCAGCGTTTTATTTTTCGGAACCATAACGCCTTTATTCTGCGACCAGAGGTCCTGCGGTGAGGAGTAACCCTAACCCTGCAGAAGAATAGACGCGTTCTGCGATAGGGGTAATAATATCACGCTCAGGCTGCATAAACCATTGATGAGTGCTGGGGATTTTCGACTGAGGACGTGTACCCATCATGCAGCATCCATTATACAGTAGCATAGGTGGGGTGTTTGTGTGATATCGACCCTTACTTACTGTCACGGACTTAGGCGATGGGATTGCTTTTCTTCTCTTCGGAGTACGCGGGCCTGTATTCTTGAAGGGAGCTTTCGCGTGACTTGCTCAAAGTACAGAGTTCTTCAAGTTGAGGCCCGATTTTTTTTGCTGGTGCACCCCTACCATGGCATGTGGCATGTCATATTGAACAACGTTGGCTGATGCTCGTGTGTTTTTTATTTGGCCAGCTCTCTACTGAGGCCCATTGTTAGTCTTAGTCCACCTGCTCAGTCGCTTGATCGTGTAGAAACTCGTTAGTGCGTACGTACATAGTAAATCTTACCAACAGGGTGTAGCTCTTCTGTACTGGGTTCTCGCTCATGCTTGTTTTCATTTATTTACCGCTCTGTGCTACAATACGTGCCCTTATCCGCACACATATCATGGCCCAAGGTCTGTGTGCGTTGATTTTTCACCCCATTCGCTACCCTTTGTTTGGTTCGGCTGGATGTGGTTCAGCTCGGGTCATAGCTAGTTTTTCCCTTTCACATTATGATTTTCTAACGCCTGTCTGTGACTCTAGTACAGTCAATACCCTACTTGACATAATGGCGATGATATTGTGTGGTCACAACAGTTAGTTGTACACAACGACTGATTGGGTAAATATTGAGAAGACGATGTTGTTGCAGACACGCTGCGTTTCGAAGATACCGCCGCGTTGTATTTCCGCATCGTTCGATTTTGTTTTCTGTATTTTGCACAAGCAGGTTCCGGTGGCTTGGTAGGTAATCTGCGTGCCTATCAGCACCAGGTTTGTGGATTCAAATCTCACCGAGCACATATCCGTAGATAATAGTTTCTGCATAAAAAATGATTAGAGGAAAGCGCGAGAGCGTGAGTTACGAACATTCGATGAAAGTCGACGAGTAGTGGGGATGCCGAATCCTATGCGCGATAGAAAATGTATGCACGTACCGGGGGGGGAAAGGGATGATACCTGTGGCCAAGGCTTGTTCGGAAGATCGGTGACGGTAAACGCTGAGGGAAAAACTTCCTTGATTCAGCTGGAAAGTAGAAGCGACGATTAGAAGATCACGCATTATTTTTATCTCCCAGACTTTCCTGATATTTTATTTAATATACTTCGTGTATGTATAAAGAATTAGACAAACCTGTATTTTGTTGCTTGTCAAGAGTTCCACGAAGAGTGGCAGAACGCCTCCGTTTCTTGATACCTTATCACCAAATATTTCCAAGCTTTGGGAATTCTGGAAAAAAACTCTCCGATGTGAATGAGCCTAAATATATATAGCAAAAAACTATCCCCTGAAGGTATCTTGGGCCAATATTGCTCCGAGAAAAAATTGGCGAAGTAAATATCCAATTCGAACCGGCAGAAATTCGAATTATCGAATATACATCAGCCGACAAAACCACCGACTGCGTCCTGAGTTTTGAAAGGAGTTGTTTCGTTCGGGGGTCGGGCCGACCCTAGAGGCACCGTGGATTTATTACGTGGGGGGATGTGCGGCGGCGTCAACCGATCAAAATCGTTTGGCCGACAGTGTGCAGCGAGCAGACGGGGAAACGCTCGATCTTTCTCCGATAGCCAAAATCGGGAGTTATTTCTAGGTCCGAGTGATCAGCCGTAGAACACCGAGGGCACCCTCTCGCCGCCCAGAATACAGACTCCACATCATGACTTCCACAAGGGTGTGTTCGGTAGGGTGCGGACAAACTATTCGCGGATTGTTTGCTCGGGCACGCCACAGAGGTGGAAAGTGTGGTAGACATCTTCACGAGCAGTTGCCTCTTTCTCAACCTCTGAGTACGAACGCGAACCTTGAACAAACGAGTACGGACTGTGTTCGTATGTCCAACACGAGTACGCCTGCGAAGCAGAAATTATCGGTTTGAACGAAACCTACAGTATCATTTCTTCGGAACACCAAGCTCTTGCATGTCAGTTGAGTTCAACGCTAGCTTGACAACACTGAATACTGTCCAAGCAGGACCGATTTGGCGCCCCGCTCCCATCAAAATTACCAACATTGAGAACCAATATCAAAGGTATG
>JBBMHQ010058899.1:0-15652 GCA_037834295.1 Postelsia palmaeformis
TGTAGAACTGAGTACCTGGTGCCTGGTGTGCCTTTGGGAGCCTGTGCACCGTTCACAAAGGTACTAGGTACCTGGTACCAGGTGTCCTCTAATTTACCATTAAAATGCTTCTCACGATACTTACGACGCCATGGGCCACGAGCAGCTTCTTCTTCTACTGCAACCAACCGCTGGTTCTCTCTTGCTTATTGCTGCTGCCACTGCTGCTGCGGGGCGCGAAGGAGGGAATGCCGCTATCGCGACGGCGCTTCTCTGTCCAGGCAAATTTCCGTGGGTGGAAGTTCCCGGCGGGAGAGTAGAAGGACGTTCGGCAAACAGCACTGCAGCAAGAACAAGACCCACGAACCCAATCGCAGCATACATCTCTCCTTGCTCTGTGGGAACAATATATACATCTGGCAAAAATAGTGCGGTCCGCAAACAGAAGAGCAAGGCGGCACGCGCCCGCGGGCGGACATACGAGAGTGCAGCACTGCTGTCCCAGCCACGGGGAGAAGCGCGAGGGGCTACTGCGGCCAGCGTCCTTTGTCTCGGGGTCAAGAAAGATGATGTTTGTTGCGATGCGAAGAAAAAGCAGAGACCGTTCATCGCGCTTCCTCTCACAAAAAATCAAACCGCAACTCTCACTCAGGAGAGGCCAATTTTCTCTCTCTTCAGAACCTACCGCTATTGCTGACCACAGGTTGGGACCAGCCGATTTTCTTCGTGAATGTTCGTAGGTTCTCCTTGAGTTGTATTCCCAGCAATACTCACCTTTGTTCCCGACGCAGGGCGGCCCTCGGAAAGTGGTAATGTCGCGGAGATGATCGATGATAGATTTTGTCGCTATAATCACACGAGGGAGTTCCAGTATACTCTGCGGCGTTTGCGTTGAACAGCTACAGCAGTAATTTTGTAATTTTGAATTTTTGAAAGGTGTCTGGTTGGAGCCTATACTACACCCCCACGGATCAGGATTGCGAGTGCATATCAATCCCTCGCCCATCCCCGCCGACGCTTGAACGGCAGAAGTCTATGCCGTTGCTTCCTGCACGAGGTCATGAACGAGAAGACACTGCAACGCCAGAATTCGATAATCCTCGCAACAAAATCCGACTCTTGTTTCTGGAGTCTGGAGGGTGAGGAGCTGAGCGCGGCAAAGATCGACACTGAACGGTGACAAACACGAGCGAGGGCCGGGTTAGCGCCAGATGTTAGGGAAATTGCGGTCGATCTCGCGCGGAGCCCAGTTGTTCGAGAAGAACGAGCCCTGCATTGTATCACGAGCAACTTTTGCCAGGCGCCAGCTGCTACTGTACGAGCCGCAGACCCCCTTTTCCGAGCGTGAGCGGGACTACTGTTGGATCGAGTTGCATAGCGAGTGTGTCATAGGCGTTTCGCACGCAAGGCTGACAATGAGTCGCGTAGCACACCCACTCCCCGCAGCCTCACTAGGGTGCTTCGTGGGGGGATCGGTGTTGGATAAGGCGCTACCTGTAGTGGCCGTCCGTGTCATCCCGTGTCTTGAGCCCCTGTAGATCACAAAGAAAGTCCGTCGTGCTCGCGTGGGTGCAATCCTACCTGTAGTCCTCGGCCGTATCGTTGCCACACGATGGTCACTCTTCAGCTGACTACGCACACTTTATGATCTAGACAGTTCAAGGCAGGTTTGTTCCTGATCTTGCATGATCTGCAGCTCACGTTGCCGGATGGGTCCCATTCAATCTGTGGTATGATCTACTGTATGTAGCACATGTTTCCTGGGTCGGAACTGCAATATGCCGATCCTGCACAACCTCAAGCAACGGGAGGTGAGCAACTAAAGGATCTACTACATATGGGTAGATCATGAGCTGTGCGAGGTGTGAAACAACGTCTATCGTGCAGTCGGTATTACGTTGCATGTTATGTGTGTCCAAGCCGTATGTACCACATCACACACAATTTTCCTACCATGGCAACAAGTTGTCATATCCCCCCAATGATCATGCCCAAGCCTTGATCGTGGCACAACGTGGGTATTGTCGTGACATGCCACGGCATACCTCGGAACGACTGCAGCGGCAACGCCCGCGGCAAATGCCATGGCAGCCCTCGCGGCACATCACAGTGTTGTCCGCGTTGATCACGGAACGCTCAGGCAAGACTCACGGCAATACCCGCGGCACCCCGCGACCAAGCCCGCAGCAACACTTGTGGAAAGCAGCGTGGCAAGTCGCGCGGTAAGGTCCCGCGCGGCAAGTCCCGTGGCAAGACCCGCGGTAAGACCCGCAGGGTGCTCGGCGATAAGGTCCCACGGCGAGTCCCGCGGCAAGGTCCCACGAAAACACCCGCGGCAAGTCCCGCGGCAGCACCCGCGGCAAGTACCGCGGTCTCGCCTGCGACAAGTCCGGCGGCAAGTCCCGTAGCAAGCCCCGCTGCAAGTCCCGCTGCAACTTCCGCGGCATGCGCCGCTGCAAGTACCACTGGGAATAGGGTGCCAGGTGGGCCTCCGGCGGCTCCTGGCCCTTCGAAGCGCTGACTATGTTTCTGCTGGGTGGGAGCAAGGTGCCAAAAGGGATGGTCCGACTGCGGGGTCAAAGTACCTAATGGGAACAGGGTGCCAGATGGGGTCTTACCGCGCGACTTGCAGCGGGTCTTCTCGTGGGTCTTGCCGCGGTACTTGCCGCGGGCATTGCCGCGGTGGTTGTCGCGGGCCTTGTGGTAGAGCTTGTCGCGGGTCCTGCAGTTGGTCTTGTGGCGAGTCTTGCTGTGGATCTTGTCGCGGGTATTGCGGTGGGTCTTGCCTTGAGTCTTGCCGTGGGTCTCGCCGTGGGATTTGCAGCCGCGGATTTTGCCGTGGGTCGTACCGTGGACGTTGGCGCGAAGCTTGTTGTGGGATGTCATGGCAAATCCCAGGCCAATATCCACGGGCACAACCGTGGCATGCCCCGCGGCAGATGGTAATTCGCGGGCCTTACCGTGACATGCAAAGGCATGTCGCGAGAGCATTGCTGCGGGCACAGCCACGAAATAGTGAAATAATGCGCATCCACATGCCATGCCATGACACTACCATAGGAATTACCGTGTCACCTGGCATGGCCCTGCCATGACACGCCACATGGATGCGTTACCATGGGTTTATTTTGCGCGGCCGTGGGCCGCCGTGGCTGGACTGCCGTTGCACTTTCCTCAACGATTGTCATGTACTTTCCTGCTGGCTGAGTAGACTGGTAGGTTATCCCTTTGAGCCAACACTCTGCCATGGGCTCGCCATGAGAGTGCGGCCGGCTTTAAGGATCTCACCAATTCCTACCCATGGCGCTGTCGTGGGCTTTATTGAACCGACATGGTACGACGTCAATACCATGGCACTGCCATGGTCCTGCCATCGAATTGCCATGGGGGCGCCATGGGATATCCATGGGAGTGTTATCGCATCGCAGTGGCAGTGCCTCTGGAGGTCCCATGCCACTGTACTGGGGTGTTTTCATGCTACAATGTCATAAAAAGCGTATTTTTCCGTGTCATTTCCGTAGCAGTCGATACCATGCAAATCCATGGCACAACTCAAAACCCAGGACATCCCGTTAAAGCCCATAAATGCCTACGGGTGCCATGACGGGGTCATAGAAGCCATGGCGTTACCGTGAAACGCCATGGGGACTGCCATGAGAGCTCATGAAAGAGGCAATCAATTTTACACACACTACTCCACACGTCTGCTGCTTGGTACTTCTGCGCTGTCATGCTTGTGTACGAGAAGATCTACCAGCTTGCCGCCCGCCGAACTTGCCGTGTTGCTTGCCGTGCGGCGATCCCGACATGCACCCTGAAATCGTAACTGGCTAAATATATCATGCGCCTTGCCTTATGTTCCGATGTCGCCGACATGTTCGCGATACCCCTCCACCTATTCCTTCGTACGAAAACAAGCGTCACAAAAACCTCACCGACAAGCATCACCCCAACGAATAAGATAACAGCAGCACCCTGCACGATTTAGGTACTCGCCGGCCGCCTACACGTACCTTGGAAGGTACCCTGGCCGCACTTGGGTATGAAGGTACGAGCACCCGTCGTAGTGGCATCAAAGTCGGCCTGAGCCTTCCGTGCAAACTGCACAGGCCGCCACTTTCGTGAGTTAGACTTTCTCCTTCGTCTTGAAGGCGATGGCTCCTGCTTCCGATACCTGACCGACGACGCTGTTCTGCCTTTCTTGTGGCCAGTGGGCAGGCTGCCTAGCGCATCGTAGCCGGCGCGAGAAGTTGTCGTACATGCCTGTGCTACAATTTTCGCGTTCTATACAACCCTGGTGAGAGATCCTATATATTTGATAGTTCAGTATGTTCCGGATGCAAGCTAAGCCGGATGATTCTTCCATTACAGAGTTATTGGTGGTACTCTCTCGGTCGATGCTGAGTGTTGATGCTGAAGTCGTACTATCGCGATCAAAAATCAAGGCAACACCCGTAGTGGGGAGGAGGGGAAAGAGCCAGTTTTGTGGCATTTGAGTTTTGACTGAGGAGAAGAGAAAAAATCGGGGCGAAGATAATACGACAAGTCTGAAAACATAAAAGGGAAAATATAAACGAGTTACTGGAGACTGTCTTGTGACAACGGAGTAGGTTAGGGTCATGCGATAATGTGGTCCCACCACCAGCATCTTAGCTGAGCCTTTACAAAACTCAGAGACTCAGCCGTATTCTTGTAGCGTGACCTCGTGGCCCCGTTACTCGTTTAGCACGTTTGTATGTTTTTCATCTCGATAAAGGTCGAAGGCAAACGTTCGCACAATAGCTGTCGGCCCGAGGAAAGCTTGTGTGCGGGGTGTACGTGCACACGAGGTGTAGTATTTTACATATATAAGTCACACGTAACCAACCTGGATGCATCAATGAAGGTGTTTTCCATACCTCGCCATCGAGCTGCTGGTGGGTAGCTACCTTCCACTTGTCCTTTTCGATACAACTACTGCCAACGAGGGCATACCTAGGGCTAACCAGTGAGGTCTGCACTTCGCTATTTCCTTACACATAAGATGACAGGCCCATACATCGAGCGCTCCCGGCCCCTGTGCTCTAGCTTCTGGCAGGCGCTCCAAGTAACTACGTTTTTTTAATGCCGCCGCGTAGAGCGCGCTTGAAATTTATACGCACAATCTATTTTCACCAGCGTTCAGCGTACCAGGCAACGATTGGGGTGAACAATGCCTTGAGGAGCGGGTACCGCGAACGTTATCAACAACTATCAACTCTGCTATTTTTATCAATCGCGGGGGAGGGCGGTCAGGCTTGCCAATATTCGCCGCACGTCCATCATTTCCTCCTCAAGACGTCTTATACGTAGGCCTTGTGTACAACCACTCTCCCCTTCACCCGTCAGCGTTGTTAACTCGTGTTCGCACGCATCAACGCCCCGTTCGCGACTCGCTTGACGTGTGATGGCTCTATCGTCCGGCGTTGTCCCATCTTCGACGGCTTCTTTATCGACAAGCCGTCGCCGCGGTTGGTTTTGCGATAGCTGCTGTTGCTGTTGCTCAAAGTGAATAATTCGGGCACGCAGCTCTTTGAAACCCTCGACAAGCACCGGCGTGAACCCGGCGTAGTTGACGGAAAGGAGGCCGTCGTCATCCGTGTTTAATCTGGGGACATCAACGGTTGTAACTATGCGCTCAGCGGTTTCGATGGTTTGCTGGATATAGGGTATATAACTGACGGGGACGTTTGAAGAGCTGACGTGCAGGAAATTGCGTCATTTCTTCACGCTGTAAAGGCTGGGATAGAACACGGATAGGGCGGCCGACAAACCAGCCTGAACCACGTTATGCCGGTTTCATAGCCAACGCCATCAATTGGCTGTTGTTGTGCTGTGCATGAACTACCCAGAAGTAGTCGGTGCGGCGGCGCTTAGTTGCCCATATTGACTCCGATTGTTTTCGGGAGCTGATCAAAATCGTTTGCGAGACAACACAAGGCGGTGGGTTTCCACGCTGCCTAAAAGATATATTGAGCGGACATTTTACCGGGCACTTCTGCTATCGCAGCCGAACACGTACCTCTGTACAAGCTCTGGAAACACTTCGTCCACCTCCTGTGCCACGAAACCGATTGTTTGTTTAGTAGTGAAGAGATCGTTTTCCCTCGCATCTCTCTTCCAGTCGAATGTAACCTGTTGTAGAAGCAAACGATGCCCGAACGATATGAGGTTCATGTGCAGCTCCGCAATGATTTAAAACTGGCTCTGGGCCCCCCGAAGCAGCAATGACCAACACATTATTGTCATGTGTTGGCGATTTATAGTTGGTCGGGCTCGAGCTCAGTTCTGTCGCTCTGGCATCTTGGTGTGGGTTCCAGATAGCCCTCACGTAGAGGCTTCACAAACCTCACTTACTCTGTAGAGAAAAAATAGCGCTAGATCTACGAGTACTCTCTCGTGCCACGTAAGTACTTGAGAAAATTAAGTCCCGTTTGATCAATACCTTCTCAATTACAACATACATTGTTCAGGACAAAGCACTTGGTATTATACATGGTACTTTGTGTTTTTTTGTATCATCACTTCTACTTTCCAGCTCAACTCGTAGGAAGTTTTACCCTCAGCGATTTTCTGGACAAGCGTGGTCACAGGTGTCGTCCCTTCCCCCCGGTACATGCCTTCATTTTTGTCACGCATAGGGCTCAGCATTCCCGCTGCTCGTCGATCTCCATCGAATGTTGCTAACTCACGCTCTCGCGCTTCCACAAATCAATCGTTCTTGCCATTACGGGGGACCATAGTAAATAGAACTATGATACACACAAAAACCTATATATTTACCTATTTTGACCAACAAAATTTGGTAATATTTGCTATGGCCCCCCGTAGTAAAAAAGCCGTCACGAGTAAATACTGGGTGGGACTCGAACCCAATAAATTGATATTAATAGGTAGCTGGATTGTTTGAGTAGTGGATTGAGGTCAAGCCTTCTTTTGAATCAGTTTCAAAGCAGATGAGAACGCGTGCAACCATCACTCCTGAAACAATACGTTTGATTGAGGTAGACATCAGTGACTCTAAATTTTGCGAACCAGTATCCCGGTCGATGACCGGAAGGGAAGGAGAGGATAGGGTGTTCCTGGGTAAGCTATGTGACGATGTTGCGTTAGTTTTATCGTCGAGGAGAGCTCTCTCTCCCTCGCTGCAGATGTATACCGACAGCACCATCCCATAAACGTTTATGTATCTGCTGGCGGGGTAGAAAACGTTGGCTTTTGAAGCCGCATATCTTCAAGGACATGCTTCGACGACGACGCGGGATGGGCGCCACGGAAACTCTTGGTCCAGCCTCCCATTGTGAAGTTGGTGCAACTTGCGACTGTACCCGGTTCAGCGAACAGGTGACAGAGTAGTTGCCCCATGGAATGCTCGTTTCTTAGTCGAAGTCTTTGAGGGGAGACGTCAGCACGACGCCAAGTGTGCACGGTTCAAACCGACCCGATGTCCATCATTGTTATTTCCCTCGATGAAATGCATTGGGGTGTTGTTCTCAGTTTGCTTTTTTTTGTAAAACCGCAGTTAGAGTTTGGTAAGAGCGACAAGAGAGACCAGTTGGCACCGGCACAGGCGGCACCGCGGCAGGCGGGGTTTGGCTCAGACTGAGCGTCTGCGTGCTGGGCGGAGATATGGGATATTCGGCGTGGCTCGGAAAGGGCGTTCAACGTCTTGCATGAAAATTTGCTTCGTGGTGTTGGTAATGATGCATCAGACTCTTCCACAGCCTATACTACTACAAAAGAGTGGGAATGACGAACGTGGGAGATCGGCGGTAGTGGTCAAGCTCCAAACTGCAGTAAGCCACTGCGCTAGCGGTGCTTGTGCTGTTATGGATGTGCTGCCATCGTTCTCAGCCTCGTCATATATTTAATACTACTAACGACAGATGTCCCGCCAGCTGGACCGGAACAGGCGACAGGTCCTGCCGGCCGGTAGACCCCGGGCACACAACAAGCCAGGGGCGATCCCGGGGACACAGGAGTAACATTTCGGTTTCAAATGTAGTGCAACCAGCCGCACCGCAGCGGCACGAGCACCTGCACCAGTACTACAGCATTGCAATCGATTTCATTGAGATAAATCAGTTTTGCAGTGCCGAGTACACTACCTATGCGATGCGTGTCAAAGCGCAGAAAACTTGTACAACTAATACAAGTTCCTGTCGCGCGGGCTTTTCTCTGTCTAGAATAAGGCATGTGTTATGATGCTACCTTGAATGAGGCTGAAAGCCCCGTAATTACCCGGGGTTCAAGTTAGAGTTGCACCCCGGCCTCAAAATTTAGAACCGGGTACCCGACCGGGTGTGAGGCGGTTGAGGCGGAAGCGGAACGGGTACCAAGGTCCCAGGCAGATACGGGTACCCGGGTGCCCGGGTTACCATACACTATTTGCCCCCCTTTTGGCGTTCGAGCAGCGGATAAGGCGGACAGGGGTATTCGGGTTCCCGGGTTACCGTGCACCATTTTCTCCTCTATTAGCATTTGAACGGCGGCGTAGTATGAGGGACACGGGTACCCGGATACCCTGGTACCCGGATTGCCATACACTTTTTGCTCCCCTCATAGCCTCTAAGCGGCGGGGTAGTAAAAGACGGAAGGTGGGAAATCATGAGTTTTTATTTCGCCGCTGTCGATGAATTATGCCAAAGAAAGAAGACTGAAGGCAAGTAGGTAGGGTGTACTCTCTGTTGGATCGAGTAGAGAGGTGGAGAGTGACGGGGAGTGGGGAGTTAAAAAAAAAATGGGATATAATCTTCCTCCTACCCGTATTGCGTTTGTCAAGTCATCAGGAATATCCTTCGAATATAATTGGTTGCATCAAACAAATCATGCTACAAAAACCCGCACCCACATCCAGAAACAACCAAGAAGGAACTAAGAAATCCCAAAATGGGAGGGCCCACAGACAGATATCCGTCCAATCATTTAATGAGACATCCAATATAACAATCCCGTGCGGAAACCATCTTATTGCCGCAAACATATCATCAGCCTCTCTGCAAACAGCAACAGCAATCGAAAGGTTCGGGTTTCTTGTGATTGGCCCATCTCCTGGTTCATGGTAGGGATATTATAGGGCCACTTCGAAAGCGGGTATTAATAATCGCAGGGGTATTACCTAATATCGGTCTGCAGTCTGCAGGAGCGAGAGCCAAGAGTCTAGAGGCACAGCCGTTGTATGCAGTTTATGTATAAAAATACCCGCGATTCCGTAAGTTGGACCGGGACGATCCCGGGTACCCGCCACCGGGTACCCGGTGTTCTCAGTCAGACGGGGTGCAACACTAGTTCAAGTATTGGGATCGTATTCGTAGTATGACGGAGGATAGTAAATAGGACCAAATATTGTTAGTCAAAGTAGGTAAATATGTAGGTTTTTGTGTGTACCGTAGGTCCTATTCAATATGCCCCCCCGTAATACTTGTGACGCGTGTTTTAGATTGAAAACCCCAGGAACAAAACTGCTCTTCTTCCATATCTAAGCAAACAAGGTACGTGAGTTCCAACGAATACCGACTGAATTGGCAGACCTGTCCAAGGATACAAAGTGTTCCGACCTACTCTGATATTTACAAGTGACGTCACCGACAGAACAAAATTGTTATGATACGGCCATGAATGAGGCGGAAAGCCAGGTAATTACCTGGGTTCAAGTATTGGGGTCGTATTTGTAGTACTTGGGAGGCGTATATTGGATGGGAAAACCAGGAGTTTTCACAGCAAGGCTCGAATTCGGCTCTCACAGCAGTCTTGGCGTGCACAAAAGGGATAAGCTGCTCCTATGTTATCTCTAAGCAAACGACATACGTGAGTACCAACGAGTACCAACTTATTAGGCAAACCTGTTCAGGGATACAAGTTTCCCGACCTTTGATCATAGCAAATGGCACTACTGTTGTCCTGGACATTCATGGGTGGAAATACCAGTTTAGGGTGAAGAACACACAGACCCACACCGTATACCAGGCGGTGTCTAGTGCCGAGTACGTACCCCTATTTTTTGTTTTACAGCGTAAAATGAGCACAATCAATCGCACGCACATACAACAAATAAATGGCTGAGTCACTCTCATGATCAAGACAAAGGCAGGGACCGTAGTGGGCGGGTGGGAGAAAACCCTGTAATGTGACCTCGGATCTGAGTTATGAGGATAGAGAAAACAGGAAGGCGAAGACAATGTATGAGATGTGTAATATGACCAGCGTATCATGGTGAGGGAATGGAATGCAGGTACTATCGGAACTGGCTAGGAAGACAGCTCCTCTTGTTCAGGATACTTACTCTTGTGTTGATGTTATATTCCTCATGTTGAAAGAAGGGAGCTGTCGAGGGAGTGAGTCAATCAGGGGCTTGATTCAAGGCATCAAGCCCACTCTACTCTCCTTCTATTAACAACCCGCCAGACGGGTAAAGGCACCTACCCGAGGAACTTTACTCGGGCGCTTGTCGACTCTTCTCCTATCGGCTATCCTAACCACTGTTCAGCGAAGGGAACAGAGCCCCGTGAATACTCTTAGGGTATTCAGAGCTTCGATGCTCCGGGCTACCAGGTATCTCATAACCACTTCAACAGCCCGATGCTATAGCATATCACAGATGGGCGAAACATGTATACGAACCCAGTATACACATATGTATTCAATATGAATACATGATACCTGGTACGTCCTCTGGCGTCATACATCGCGCTGCCCTTCGTGCGCCGATGTACTACTGCTGTATCGTCGGGGGGTCTTCCCACTACTGTAAGTGACATGCGTTGTATAGTTCGTGTCAGTTGCGAGTCTTCGAGTGGGGTACCTGATTTAAGAGGTCAACGACGGGTTTTTTGGGGGGGGCTATTTCACTTTTACTTTCCAGCTTCTGGACATAAACCAAGCCGTGGTTGCATGTATGTGTCGTTCCTTCTCCGCTTTCTTTGTATCGCCGTGACGGTTCAGCTTTCCCGACTGCTCGTAATTTTTCATGGAGTTTTGCTGACTAACCCTCTGCAACCAGGAAAAGTCCCCACAGGCTGGTGAAAATATCAGCTCAAGGCCCTATCTGCGTATAAAAATGGTTGCTTATAGTTGCTCGGTTAAAATGGCTGCTTCTAGTTGCTCGGTATCTGTCTTGCTTCGTTTTCATACTTGTCGTGCCGTTTTGCTCTGACTAGTTAGTGCTGTGGAGACCATTTCGCACAACCCTAACTTTTCTAAATACACAGCTTTTAAAATAAGCACGATCCTCTTCAATGATGTTGTGACAAGGCAACCGTGCCCTGTTGTGCTGCTGTGAATTTGGCGCCATTCATTCTAGCCTATCGCGAGCAAAAACAAAACGCGCCCAGCGATTCCCCTCGAATGGCGTTCACTACTGTAGGCACCCCTACAGTAGCACTACTGACCACTTTGAACATGAATGTAAGAACCGTTTGAAAAAAAAATGGAAGTCTTTTTCTTCTGGCCGGCCCGAGTCCACGAATATTTTTCATAACGCAGCAGTATGGCCGGCCCGAGTCCACGAATATTTTTTATAATACAGCAGTAGCCCGGTTTCTGCCCGGCCAGAGTCTATTGGTATTTCGCATAGATCATGTGATGTGGTCGAGTATCAGTGGGGTACCCGATGTAAGAGCCACTGGTGCCATACGCGTGCTCGAGTGCACTCAGTGAAGGGCATGCTCTCCTCAACGCTTCCTGCTCCCCACGTGCACGCCAGGTACCCTGGTATTACTCACCGGGTATACGGATATTAGGCATAATTTTCTCGTGCCCTCGAAGGGTTGAGCCCCTCGGTTCAACAGCATTAAACTTACACGGGTGGGGTGTCCATAGACAAGAGTTAAAACACACAGCATGATTTTATTCAATTTCAACAGCATTTCCCTTGTTCGCGAGGCTCTTCTCCACGCGTCTTGCTCTTTATGTGCATGCTTGTGGTGTTGGTACAGCTGTATGGCATATGTATTCGTTCGTGCCCGAGTGCTCTCTGCGCGGGGCATACTCTTCTTGCGTCCTCGTACGGTTGAGCCTCTCGGGTGGTGTCAGTACAGTATGGGTGCCGTATGGTACGTGGTACGGTACGGTGTGTCATGGTGTGAGGTGTAGCACGGTATGTGATGTCGTATGTATGTTCGTATGATATGATGGTACGGTTTGGCGGATATACTACATGGAAAAACCGCGGTAGGTGGTATGGTATGTTGGTGGTATGGTATGATGGTACAGTGTGGTAGATATACTATATGGCTGCCTATTGCACGGTGGTGAGGTGTGCTTCAATATATAAGGTATGTCCGAGTCGAATACGTCGTATGGATATCATCTGTAACAAACTAGTACATTGATCATTGGAACAAACAAATACATGTTCAAAAATATTAGGAATGCGGACAGACAGACAAACAGACAGACGTGTTTGCAATTACCAAAATAAAGACTCAGTTCGACAACTGAGATCATCTGGTGTATGTATTAGAAGGCTGGTATTACCTGGTGGTAAGGTATGTTTCAGTATATAAGGTATGTGAGAGTCGAACACGTCGTTTAAATATCATTTGTAACGAACTATTAATAGTAGATCGACCATTGGAACGAACATATATTAGTTCGAAAATATAAGGGATGCCAACAGATAGACAGACAGGTCTGCATGTACCAAAATAGAGAGCCAGTTTGACACAATGAGATGATCTGTAACCAACTAGTAGATCGATTACTGGAACGAACTAATATTATTCCGAAAATACAAGGGAAGCGGACAGACAGACATACAGACAGACCTGCAACTACCAATATAGAGACTCAGTTCGACAAACTGAGAGCAGCCAACTATAACCAGCACGATTCGAGCAGAATGCTCTGTTAATGGAAGGGATTGTGAGTCAAGGCTGCCGGTGCCGCGGCATGCATCAGCTCTCTTACCTGGGCTGAGAGAAAGGGTACCCCGGGTGTACATTAAAGATATGGGTGCAATAAATCAGGCATACCTGATCCATTTGGGTCAAGACCGTGTACATACTAAAATCAAGTAAGACAAAATTGTCCACGAAAATCTATGAAAAAAACTGTTCCTATACATTAAGCGTGTGGCCTCCAAAATCTGAGTTGTTTTGTTTTTTTACGGTCTAGGCCTCAGAAATAACAGAGTACACATGATACAACTGAAGCACGCCGTACGCCGAAGATGTACGGAGACATGTCAAGCAAGGAAAAACGTGCGCTGTGAAGGGTGTAGAGCCGAGTATTCCACACTAAAACCTAGTTGTTCGGTTTCAGTCGAGACATGTCGAAGCAAAGTTGTTAGTCTGTCAAGGGGTGAAAAAGCTGTCTCCGGACAACTTTGTCGTACACCCCAATAAAGGAAAATTGACATCAGCGTACGTATGTACGCATAATTGCGTACGTACGCGCGAGAACAGAGTCTATACACAAGAAATGTGCGATCGAGGGGCCGCTAACGCATACGCAGAGAGAAAACAGTGAACATATGGTCTCTCTGACGGATTCCAAGTTGACCCAAATATTGAAAGATAGACAGAGTGGACAAAGCCAGGTACACCCTTGGCTTGTTTGAGCCAATATGAGGTACGATGTCAGTCTGGCCAGTAGCAGGGCTCCTAGCGTAAGATTTGTACTTGTCTTCAGTATGTAACTGACTTTGGCCACGAAGTGGCCAGGTACACATGCCTGTGGCTAAAACCCTTGAAGATATAACTGGCATGCGGCTGGAAAGGGTTCGCGCCATGATAAATATTGTGGGTTGTTAACATCATATACTTCTTCATATGTATGCGTGTACTCACACCACGAAGGCGACCAATCCTTTCCAGCGCACTTGAAAGCTGGGTGATGTTGGTCTTTAGTCTTCTATCTGACGGAGACACATGAGAGGCAGCCGTGGCCGTTCCAGATACGACAAAGTCCCCGTTGTCGACGTCGAGGTCACCATTTTGCACAACGAGCCCCCCCGCATCGACGGTGATGGTGGTCGAGCTGCTGACACCCGCCGCAGTCAGCGAGCCGCTGGCGGATATCGTACCAGACGACACGCTAAAGTCACCGGTGCTGATGACTCCTCCGTCTGTGACATCTATGCCTCCTGCAGAAACGATGACGGCCGCTGAGCTGCTCATGCCTACGGCTGAAACAGTACCAGCACTCACACCCAAATTGCCGGTGGCTATGTTTGCTCCGCCATCAACTGATATTCCTCCTGCAGACACAGTAATGCCGTCGGCAGTTACAGTAACCGCCGCAGAGCTCGTCATCCCCAAGGTGCTGATTGCCGCCGAGCTGGTGACTCCAACGGCGGAGACTTGATCGGCAGGAACATTTATGGCGCCCGTAGATACGGTGAGATCTCCGGATGACACTGTAATCGCCGCCGTGCTTGTAATACCCGCGGCAGTAACTCCACCAGTAGACACGATGACATTGCCCGACAAAACGGTGACATCTCCGGACGACACGGTTACCGCCGCTGAACTGGTCATGCCCACGGTGGTGATTGCCGCCGTGCTGGTCAAGCCCACGGTGGATATAGACCCAGCAATCACGTTGAGATCTCCGAGAGTCAGTGTGACGTCTCCGGTCGAGACGGTGATGGCCGCCGAGCTGGTCATGCCCAACGTGCTGATCGCAGCCGAGCTCGTGACACCAACAGCGGTGACTCGATCGGCAGACACAGTTATTGCCCCGGTAGATACGGTGAGATTTCCGGACGACACTGTGATCGCCGCTGTGCTTGTGATTCCCACGGCAGTAACTCCGCCGGTAGACACGATAACATTACCCGTAGACACGTTGAGGTCTCCGGACGACACTGTGATTGCCGATGTGCTTGTAATACCCACGGCAGTGACTCCGCCGGTAGACACGATGATATTACCCGCAGATACGTTGAGGTCGCCGGACGAAACTGTGATCGCCGCCGTGCTTGTAATGCCCACGGCAGTGACTCCACCGGTCGACAAGATGGCATTACCCGTAGATACGGTGAGGTCACCGGATGAAACTGTGATCGCCGCCGTGCTTGTTATACCCGCGGCAGTAACTCCACCGGTCGACACAAACATATCCCCCGTAGATACGGTGACATCTCCGGTTGAAACGGTGATGGCCGCCGAGCTGGTCATGCCCAACGTACTGATTGCCGCCGAGCTGGCTATGCCCACTGTGGAGATAGACCCAGCACTCACGACAAGATCTCCGAGAGTCACCGTGACGTCTCCGGTCGAGACGGTGATGGCCGCAGAGCTGGTCATGCCTAAGGTGCTGATTGCCGCCGAGCTAGTAACACCAACGGCGGTGACTCCGCCGGTAGACACGATGACATTACCCGTAGATACGGTGAGATCTCCGGACGACACTGTGACCGCATCCGTGCTCGTGATACCCGCGGCAGTAACTCCCCCAGTAGACACAAGGACATCGCCCGACGAAACGGTGAGATCTCCAGACGAAACCGTGATCGCCGCCGAGCTGGTCATGCCCGAGGTGCTGATCGCCGCTGAGCTGGTTATGCCCACGGCGGAAATAGACCCAGCACTCACACTGACATCTCCAAGAGTTACCGTGATGTCTCCAGTCGAGACGGTGATGGCCGCTGAGCTGGTCATGCCCAACGTGCTGATCACAGCCGAGCTGGTGACACCAACAGCGGTGACTTCGC
>JBBMHQ010058910.1:0-15650 GCA_037834295.1 Postelsia palmaeformis
TCTAAAACAAACGAGACAGGATATTAACCCTCAACCCGGTGAACCCGAATTCAAGACCTATAAATATATCAGGTGGTACACAGGATAGGGAGGCGTTGAAACATGTGTTTCATATATAAGAATTTTGTAGCGTGCGGGATGCGTATCGTAGCAAAAGGTATATATCACGTTATGCCTGAAATATCACGTGGTCGGATCGCCCTAGATATTTGTTTTAAAGAATTCCCCTTCGCGAAAAAACGAAGAAAGCCGGCGAAAAGCGTGGTGATCGGAAAACGTTGGTTCCCACCTGACTGACAGGCTGAAACCTACCTCGTCAAGCACATCGGCTGCGCGCTTCACCAGCAACAAGACTTGGCGGCACCGCTTGACAGTGCTTTCACCCGCATCCGTGAGTTCGTCGTTGTCCTTTATAAGATTCATGAGGACAATAATCAGCCCCGCCGCCTCGGCCACGCCGGGAATTTGAGACACCAGCGATATCTCTTGCGCTGCACAAATCACCGCTTGACGAACACCAAAACCACTAGCTGGCTTTGAACGACTCTCTCTCGGTGGTACTCGGCTGTTGCTGACTTTAGCAACGGTCGAACCATGGAGCGCTACGCTAGTCCGAGACACGGGGTGTGGTTGTTCCTGGTGGCTGCCATTATTTGCATACGTTCGATTGAACCCCAGCATCGCGTTGTTGAGAGCGGTTGGCGCACCGGCTGCATTCGCCTCCTCCATGTCTGGTGCATAGGGTGCGGTGACGTTTGAGACCAATGGCACAACCCGAGGCAGGGCCTCATTTTGTTGAGCGTTAGACAACCGAGCGCCTCCCTCGTTCGGTAGAGAACGATCGCTTCGTGAGGGCAAAATATGACCAGACGCATTGTCGACATGGACGAAGCAGGCATCGGAAGCTGGTCCGGCAAAGCCAGGTTCCGGAATGGATTGTGGTTGCGTGTGATTATTTTTCTCCCGAACATGCCTGCGATATAGCCACCCCCCGGCCACGACCCCAACCAGGCAAAGGATAGAAGAAAGCACAACTACGATCACGATCAGCGTGGTGATGTTGGAAGTGCCGCCGGTCGCCAGGGTAGGTGATGGTATAGGTTGGAATGACGATGAAGCGGCGTGGAACGTTGGTGTTGGCGTGGGTTCTGAAAGTCGTTCGAACGGTTGAGTTTCTTGAAGAAATGGTGCTGAGGAAGGCGGAAGAGAACGTTCAGGCGTCGTGCTTGTGGTAGTTGGCGTAGGCGCCGTGCTTGTGAGGATGCTTGTGTTGAGTAGAACTGCAGCAAAATCCCTTCCCCCTCCGGCATCAAAATACCACCCCCCAGCAGCGAATCCAGCCAGAAGAAACTCGGAGTTAGACCCGCCCGAAACGACGGCATGTGCACCGTCGTCGCTGCTCGTTCCGGCCTGGGAGAGGAAAAGCGGCTTCGTATCGTCATAATAGGAGTGGCTGAGATCGGGAGGTGATTTCATCGTACTACGGTAGAATGGCACCCTTTGATATGATATGGCTCCGCGGTTGGGGAACTCTACACCTCACCCGGAAAATTATTTCAAAACAATTAACAGGTTAAGGCGGGTGACTAACTGCCGTACGGGAAGGACATTGTACAAACCTTACTGTATTTCAATGTTTATAAGTTACTTCTCAGTCTAGGTACCCGCCAGTTAGAAAGCCGTGAAAAAACATTTCAACTCCTTTCGTTGTACGTCTCGTTCACAGCAATAATTTTCTTCACCCCGGGTCGATTGGTTATGGAAGTTATCGATTCAGTCCGCAGATCTTCAATGCAGGACAATATGCCACGAAACAGGCAGCCGAGTCACCTGCCATGACCAGACATAGTCCCCGTGCTCATCCAGCTTGACAGCTGCGAAATCACCATGTCCAACGTTGGCGATTCCCCAATCACCCTCCGTATGCCCGGCGATAATCGCGGACTCATCATCGCCTACCAATATGCTTAGCATATGGTCTTCCCCGGCTGTGCCATTCTTAGAGAAGGAGCAACACGTGACCGAGTACAAAACGTGATATTAGGGATTGTTCAAATCACTAGAAACACCACAGTCAGCGTGGTACCCTGGTGTCTTAGCCTCTCATAAAATCAACTCCTCACCACGCCTCGAACATGAGTCCGAAGACGTTTTGTTTAACCAACCAGATCAAGCAGGATAAACCTTGCTCGAGTGCAGGGAGAGTATTGTACAGGAGTAACAGTTCAAAGCTAGCCGGTCGTTTCACACTCGACTAGCTCAGCTGGCCAGAACATGTCGAGCCATTCGTTTCCCACCTTGCATCGGCCTTCCTCCAATGTAGCGGTAAGAATGCAAACGTTTGCGCTAGAGTCTGCGAAGCCGAATGTAATATTTGTGAAGGATGGCAGCAAACCTTTCCTACCAGCGTGAAATTGTGAATAACGGGCTCAATGCACCGTGTCTGGGCGATGATTTTCGCGAAGCTTTGCCATAGTACGTCTACATATCCACGAAGGACTCGAAACTTTTGTCCAGAAAGTCGGGAGGCCGGTGGCTGTGCTTTGGCTTGGTGGGGTAACGCAAGGGCCGTATGGCCACAAGCTTTTTACGGCAAGGCAGGTGTCCAACCAACTACGGGGCAGTTACCAAAACCAAAAATGACCAAATATGTTGAACATCGGTTTTAAGGGCCAAACCTGGTTGCACAACTGTCTTACGTGCTCCTCTGGAAAAACCTCTACGGGGCCGAAGCACTGACGAACCGTTTGATTTCGATCACCTTACGGCGTAGGGAAAACAGATGAACAAGGAGCCATTATGTTCCTTCTGATGCACGTTCACCTGCCACCTCCATACTTCGTTGCCATCAGAGTCAAGCTTGCAGGCCGCGAAATCATCATCCCCCCTGTTGTCCCCACTCCAGTTTCCCTGTGTGTGTCCTGCCAGGAACACCGACCCGGTTTTTCCTACTGACACGGCGGAAAAGAAGTCGGCGTCCGACGTTCCGTCCTAACAAACAGCGACGGAGTAAGCATTCTTTTTGGGTGCAACGCCCGCATCGAGATTCAAACAAACCATGCATAGCGTGGTAATTGAACCCCGCCATCAATTGCTGTAGACCCATATTACCGATCCTCGAAAAAAAGTATTGTGTGGAATTTTGTTCAAATGAACTCCCGTAAAAAGTGTCATGCCCATGGTTTGAATACAGGAGACGATGTTGGGATACATGCATGTTGTGTGCCGTATCTCTTGCTCATTCATCGTGTCCAACACATTTTGGATAATGAGTGAATTCAACCAAACCTTGACAGAGCAAGCAGCCGAGACATGTCGGACCTAGCACACGCTATACGTACTCAGCCAGGATATTGATTGCAACCACGTCGTGTTCAGTAGGCCGCCACAAGCTCGGGATTCACCATCTGGGCAATTTATGCTCGTGACTAGCGATACCTAGTTAACAGGCCGCCACACGCTCGGGATTCACCATCTGGGCACTTTATGCTCGTGATTAGCGATACCTAGTGAACAGGTGTTCGAGATGCCTATTCAAGAAAAATGTGCGGCTCAGGGCGCCAGAAAGTTGGTGAAGTAACATTACTTTACGCAATGGAGGCCTGCTCCCGCACTTGAACTGTTTGCTCCGACGCGTTGTATACCGAATTCACGATATAAATATATATATATATATAGTGCTGTCGGGTTCACCGAAAGAAAGCAGCGATTGTCACCGAGAGAACGCTGCAGCTGCCTAATTCGAGTATACTCCTTTTCGAAAGTACAAGCTCGAGGTGCCTGCTATATGGAGGTGTTTGAAAACAAGAACAGGCCCAGGCCAGTCCCCGGCCGGAACACCACGGCGTTGCTAGTATCGAGGGTACTGAGCATGCGGCCGTTTAGGTACCGATAGGTACCGATCAATGTGACTACTCCCGCCAAGCGCCTGTAGAAGAAAAGCGCATCTCACGGACCAAGCACCACTCAGTCCGATCATTTAGACGTAAAAAAACAAAACATTTTGTTATGCAAAACAAAAACATTTTGATGTAACCAAAGACATGATCAAGACCGACCAGGTATGTGATATGCCAACAACAGTTATTTCAGGCACATCCCTGTCATCGTAATCCTTGTTTCGGATGTCTCGTTTAGGCTTTAGAATCCCCACTTTCCCTGCACGCTACATAGTCGTCCATTACCTTCTGCGGTTTTCACCCGCAAGATTTTGAGCGGAAAATGACCAGGTCCTGAGGAAATAAATAATGTAGATTGGTGGTGGAAAAAACAAAGCAAACACACCCACCTGCCACCTCCATACTTCGTTCCCATCAGTATCGATCTTCAGGGCAACAAAATCGGACGAGCCCTTGTTCAGACCCTTCCAATCTCCTTCCGAAAATCCGGCCAAGATAAACGACCCATCCTGCACTAGGGCTATGGCTTCAAATTGATCGCCCGAAGAGGTTCCATTCTGGCAGAAAAAAAAGGGAAGCGTCAGGAGGTTTTCGTAGAAACTGTGGGTTTACGTCATACCACGAGTTCTGCCGACGTAGTCGGTACGGTGGTGTTTCAGGCATTGACTTTCCCGTTTTACCGAAACCTATATCATCGTAGTTTTCAACGTAAATCACGGCAACAACTATCCAGTGGAATTTGTGCTGTTTCCTGCGGAAATGTCCCACGCAAAACGAGAAAATCACTTGTGGTGACTAGGCAGAAGCGGAGCGGCACCAATGTGAGAAGACCTGCTTCTGGTGCTGCGGTCTTCGACCCTGGCTACAAAGATGTGGTGCTTACATTGTGGTCGAGGCATGTGTTCCACGGATACGCGCTCAGTATGTTTTGTTTTGGCCTTCGGGAATAGTCGGAGAAATTACAGTAATTCGACACCACCAAGGTACGTCGGACGACAATACTCTTTGTACATTTATGATGATGAGCGTATGATGACAAAAACACGCCTTGTTTGTTGAGGGCGTGTTGGTCATGCTCCAACCATACGGGTTGCCGTGAACGGCGTAGCGACTGTCCCCATGGTCATACGAAGCGTCACGACAGCCATATATGTGTACCAGGTATAAGAAAAGTGATCAAATGATAGGGTTCAACTGGGTGCGCATTTATTTAATGTTGTACCAATCGCCGTAAGCACGTAAAAAAACTGTAGCCTACAGCTGGTGTGCGAACGCGGTTCAAAGAACTATATATGCATGCTTCAGGCTCTATTAGTCTGATGGACTAGAACAGTTCCTGTCGTGACGGGTCTGAACGGCTGGGTCACAGCCTAGCTGGTAGCGAATACAGGTTGACAGTTTCAGTCGATAAAAAAAACGCTCCAAAGCGATTGACGGTAATAACGCCCTCGTTTCAGCAATAGGCTTAGAGGGGCGGGTTGCTACCCACGCCTTAGCGCCGCCGATCGCCGTAGTGCTGTTTATTGTTTTCAAGATATAACCGATGGTCATATTGAGAGCTGCCCTCGTGACTATTGAGTTCCGCTATTTTTCCATCCCACTATGTACAGGAACTGCCCAGCTAATTTGATGGTCAACTCGCACGTCTACGACAAAGCGAAGGGCTCGAACGAGAGATTTTGACCACATTGGAAACGTCAGGCAGATACGCGTGGGATATATCGTTGTTACCTGCCACTTCCACTGCAGTGTTCCATTGACGTCCAATTTGAACGCAGCGAAATCGGTCTCGCCAAGGTTGGTCGCATTCCAGTCGCCTGTGGTCGATCCAGATACGACTGCCGAACCATCCGCTGCTAGTGCAATTCCTGTAGCGATGTCTACCCCGGCGGTACGGTCCTGGATGTTTCCAATATTGGGAGAAAATGAAATTGGAGCGATTAACTTCATGCGTTGTCACCTGGGAGGTTTTCCCCTGGAACATGTGTTTTGCGACTTGCCTTGCGTTGTCGCCCAGAACCAACGACGGCAACAAACAATCGAACCTTACATTCAATGTACTGGAAGAACGAGGGCTCCACCGCGGGCACGTGCTGGGCGTGCTTTTTGCATATCCCCTAAATCAAGGATGATTCATGTAGGCACGGTATAGGGCGTGAGAGGGCAAGAGCGTACTTCTAAGGTATTCGCGGTATGTTAGTTGGGGTTGGCAACATATTTTGGAAAAAATATAAATAAGGCAGTTAAGTAGTAGCAAAGAACAGCCGATAGAAGGCGAAGTCCAAGGCCTGGTATAGACCCCCAAAAGAAATACACGCAGACACAAACGGAGGATCAAAGCCAGTACAAAGTGCTAGGTATGGTGACCCCAATGCCGCCGTCTCTGCTTAGTAGCTGAACCTATTTGCTCACATATACTGGAAGGGAGCGGAGCGCTACATTACCGTAGTACTACTATTACGAGGGGCCATAGTAATTGGACCGAATATTGCGAGTATAATTAGCGAAAAAGATAAGTGTTTGTGTTTGCCGTAGGTCTCAAATAATATGGTCCCTCGTATTAATATTACGGGGGACCATAGTTAATAGGACAAAATATTGTCAGTAAAAAAAGGTAAACATATAGGTTTTTGTACAGACCGTAGGTCTTATTAACTGTATTCCTCCGTAATAGTGCAAGAACAACAACTATTGAGCCGTAATACCACTGCTAAATATTTGTGAACATATAGGTTGATATACACATTGAGTGGAAAACGCCGCGAGAGGGTGGAAGGGAGACCTCGGGGGATTGACCACAAATGACGTTGGTTCAGATACATGGGATTACAAAGGAAATAGGTATGCAAGCTCATAAGAAGTAATGTGTGCACCACCGCCTGCGGGACAGGCAACTTGCAGAATGCCAAATAATGGAAGACGTCCTGGAATTAATCTTTTTTTTCCAAGCGCAACTCCGTTACAGCCTGACATGGCCAGCACCAAGTACTGAAGGTTACGATCATTGACATCAGTTGTAACTTGGTCCAGGGCGACGGAAATCTTCTGCCGACTGTGCTTGACTCTGCGGTAATCGGGGACAGGGGACGTTGACGTCAGGGTGGTGACAATGTCCCGCCAACAGCGCTTGACGCTGTACTAAGGGGGGTCATCAGGAATGTCGTTGAGATTGACTGACGCGTCTTGAATTTGTCGCTAAAATGTGCGGTCACACAACCCACACAACATGTCTACCCGTTCGAGGATCGCAAAAAAAGATATTAAGGTACAGTCTGGGCTGCGATGCAGGAGAAAATGTAGACAAGCAAGGGAGTATTTCGCGTTTCACTGAAGAGCTCAGCAGGTAGAGTAATCGACGATGTCTCAAAACCAAATACCGGAAAAAAGTCCGCGTCATATCTTCGAACAAAAACATGAACAAAACAACAGTAGCAGCAGCAGCAGCCTTGCACGCTAGACCAGAGGTAAAAGCCAGCGCTTCAGGTATGCTGAGTATTCGTGGAGTGTACAACATCAACCAACATCAACGACTTATGCATTGACACATTGTTGCTATCCATGTATTTATCCGAGGTGCAATATAAGTAGGTAGCTCGAAGAGCGCGGTATCTGAGGTATTTATCGCCAACTATTGATCATGCCATTTCCAAAGCGTTTATGTACATTCTGACAGCGCAGCAGCAAGTTTGGCATGCTAGACCACAGGCAGAAACAACATGTCACGTATTCCAGGTAGTATACAACAATGACGACGTACACATTAACACGATGGGTCTACCTCGTACAGTAGGAGGGAGTGTCATTATCATGGCTCCAGAAACTGGATGCAGCAGAACATACAGATGAGAACGGAAGCCCACTATATAAGACACAATGAATCACAAGGTACAACAGCAGTCCAAAAAGTATGTATCCCCAAAAAACATACAAGAGGAGGGCTCACCTAGTATATTTTAAATCCTGTACAGTTGAACAACAGCAGCAGTCTTGCATGCTAGACAACGGGTATTACCTAGAGTTGAGGTATTCCAGGTACTTGGTAATCATACAAATCAACAATGTGCATCATTTCACCACGTTGCGTTCGATATACCAGGTATACACAACTTGCTTTAGTAGTTGGTATTCAGCCATGGTACAGTGTTTGGGCCTTGAATAAATGTATGTTGATTGTCTTACCTGCCGAGAGTTTGAGTGGAGCCTAGCAGCAGCGGTCTTGCATGCTGCACGTACTTGATATTTGAGCCAGCGGTTCGGGTATGCCAGATACTTTTCGACTATCGACCTAGTTAAGAGATGTACTTGTATGTCTCTTGAGTGTGCTCAGTTAATCATCCCTGGCTTCTTAGAGCTCGTACTTGGTCACTCCCTTCTACTCGAACACCCCCTCGTACTATTGCTCGTCGGCGGGAGCCTTTTTTAATCATTATGTCTGGTGTGCGTGCGGGTACCCAGAACACGCCACCGCGAACAAGTCAGGCGGCGTCCCGGCTCCCTGCAGGTGCTGGCGGGTAATGGGGGAATTGAAAGGAGTCCGATCGACGTTTCCGTGTTCAGGCGTCGCGTGCCCATAGGAACGTGAGAGAATTATGAACGGGCTCTGTTTGACCTCCTGGTGTGGGATCGGACCTAGACCTATAGGTTTGAGTCCATACATGAAGGTCATTTCGTGTGCAAAACGCTACATCACCAAGCTGTAATCCACGAACAGAGCTCCACAGTCTGAGCACCAACGCTGTCAAGCTGATGAGCGAGGATCACGGGGGTTTACGCGAGGCGAGCGACGGTGCTCGCTGCGACAGAGAGAGAGGAAAGCTGCACCCGGAACAAACTGGTGCCGACGTAGTACGGAGAGGAAGAGGCAGCATACATGGTTGAGGAAAGTTCGGGTTTTCGTCTAATATGTTGACCGGCGCAGGGTTCTGATGAGGCGGAAACTAATTACATCAGAGGGGACAGTTTTGTTGTCTTCAAACATTCGTATTCGTTTTGTTGTTTTGCGGTACTATCTTCTCTATTTCGTGCAAATTACAAGACGAAAAGAAGTGTGTACGTATATGCCATGCATGCGGCGTCCGGGTTATTATCCTGGGAGGAGCATGTACGAGCTCTTGGCGTTCGCAAATCGCCTGTTTGCACCTAGTTGTTCAGACCGTCCGTCCCGTTTCATTCATCCTTGTGAGAAAGCGTAGCGGGTGGGGCGCTCACTACTCGGAGCGCCTCGTACAGCGCATTTTTAAACATCCTTGCGTCCGATAATATCAATTACTCTTTTCGCTTACGACGCACGAACGAATCACTATTCGAATATTTTTTACATAGTATTTAATGTCACGATCTGCGGCATTTAAGTTTTAAGTGTGATGAATATGTTTCGCAGAAAAGGGCAGAATGTTGAACAAAATATCACGTATAACACTGCCGACCGACACAAGCTTCACTCCCGTCCCGAGAAGTTGAAGAATTTTCTACAACTAGAATGCATGATATTTTCCTTCCCGAGTCTTCGTGTAGACATTGTGGGTGGCGGACGTTGTTCGCACATACACGCGCGTTGAAATTAATACTAATAGTAAAGGTAACGAGTTGCGACTGAGGTCGGCGGTCCATGAAACGCCTGATGAGTGCTTGGTTGGTCGTTCGTGTGTTCATATACCGTCAGTATAGCAGACTAGGCATTTTAGGATAATCTGCGTGGGTACTCCCACGATAGGACGTTCGAGGCACACCTCTACTTCGTGTAGGCCGCTCGTCACAAAAACCGATACAACAACTACAGACAGTATATCACCTCTCTCTGCCAGATAAGAGTGCCTTCAGCATCAAGCTTTGCCGCTAAGAAGCCTGGGTTGTTCCTGCGATGCCCCACCACGACCACTGACTCGTCCTCCGCCATCGCGACAGCCCTGGTAATGTCTTGTTCCTCTGTTCCATTCTGACAAACAAAGATGCACAACGTTGAGGGCACAGAAAAGTACCATGGTGATCTAGACTGCTGACGACCATGGGTAAAGCGGGTGGACTGTATCCACTAACCACGAAAAATTTTGGACTACGACGTCGTAGTTATTTACGCACCGCCCAAGCAACGTTTGTGCTAGTGAAAAGACTTGAATGCAGCCCAGCACGCACTAGCGAGAGCTAGAAGCAGCTGGAAACAACGGCCTTGAAAGGGATGACTGGGCTATCTTCTCTATGAAGGAGCATGATGCGGCCGGTGCGACAAGTGATACATTCAGCGACAACGAAAATGGTTGAGAGATGGTGTATCAGGTCGCCGTTGCTTGTCTGGTTCATGAGCTGTAGTGAAAATACGGTCGACTGGATGGTGCTACAGGCGAAAAATATTGTTACAATACAGACAGGAAATATGAATACCAATGTGTTACCTACGTATGACAATATTCATCACCGCAGTTTGGAGACCCGCTCCTTTCTCCTGCGTCAACAACTGTAGGCCCAGCTCAACAAAAATCATGGTACTCCGCCAGTGCCTCTTTCCTTCGATTTGGTTTGCATGTGAATGGTCGAAAAGTGAATCAACTACAAGGATTCGGACTTTTGGTTGGAACGAATCAAAAATATTGAGTTCGACAAGAAGTCTTTCGGGAATTATTGTGCTCTCCGCGTGGATATTTTGGCTCCTCAAGATCTTCGAATTCGAGACTTTGTCCATTTCAACTATTAATACTAATAGGCATGCCCCTGAAGCCAAAGCAGGCTACGCAAATTTGAGCCATGTAGTCGACTGCTTCACAGGTGAGATTAAATATTCCCGGTAGACAAGGCCATCGGCGCAACTGCAGCGCAAGGTACGACGGCCCCTAGCATTCGCGCCGCCTCCAACACTTCCAAGCCCGTCGCAAACCAGGTATTCAAATTACACGAGTACCGACAAGGTCAAGACTTCACTTGAAAGTTCGATCGCTGTACCTCCTTCGCTACTGCCTTCGTGGGGCTTTGGGGCTGCGCCAGCAGCTCCAGACGTCCCAGGAGCGACAGCCCCTTCAGCGGTGCCGTGGAAAACAGTCGGCTGCTGACCACGGCACCCCAAGAAGAACGCGGCGCAGCGCGTCGCTCGCCTCGTTGGTTGCCCTCGGGTGTTCTTTGGATATTTTGCGTTGTTCGATTTGTTGTTGTATATCAGGTACGATCTTCCTCGATAAGACCTAAAAACATAATTTTCACGAACATATATTCAAATCAGATCAAATTCTTTATGTGCGATTCGATCATCCTGAAAAAAGTGCTTCGTTTGAACGGGCCGTTAGTTCAGGTCACTATTTAGAGAGGTGTATGTGTGGGAGAAAACGAAGTGATTACTAACTGAGCTACAGTGTAAAAAAACTTGTGCTTTTCTGGAACGATTGCAGTTATGCTGAAAATTCCTTGGAAAACGTGTGGGCGAAAAATTAGTGGTTACTATTAATACCTGAGCTACAGTGTGAAAAACAACTTGTGTTTTCCTGGAACGATTACAGTTTTGATATTAATTTCTCGGATAACACAGAAATACCGTCACTTGTCTGGTAGTACAAGTTGGGGTCGTATTTGAAATGCTCGGGGACACGTTATTGAGATCGAAAACCAGGATACTCGCGCGTGGCATCATCCCTACTCCCTGTCCAACATTGTGCTCGACCGCCCCTTCTCCATATGTGAGCAAATACCACACAGGAGGGCCGACGAGCGCCTGCGTGATAGGAAGACCTGCGAGGGATACACAGTTAGTGCCCGAACCTAATTTTACTACACGCGACATGACACCAACCTGCGCGTCGAGTCACAGTGGATTCGATCGCAATATTACACAACTTCATCTTATATACTCGGAGTAGACATCAACGCAATCAGTGTATGGCCAAATTTGATTAGTACCGCAGACACCCTACGTACACCTGAATGACTTTAAGTTGGTTTTCAAATCAATGTTGATACTTCTCATGTCTACGCGATTATTTCCATTCACCCTGAACTTGTTTGCAGGTTAATATGTTGTTGTTGGTGTTCGAACTTGACGATTGCACCATCTTATATACAGCACGCAACACATCCCTGCCTCGATAAAACCACAATGAAAGGTGCTACATAGCACACACTATTGCACCTTATAGGCACACCTCCCCACAACCCCAATTCTTGTGTTCCTCTAGAAGTGACTTCAGCACTGGCGACGTCGGCCCTGGCTTGCTTAATCCCAACTCGCATACATTCATAACTCCAGTACATACCCATGTTGGATGGCTGCACTTCTCCTTAAGCCCCTGATATGATGCGCTTCAAAGCTCGTCGACGGCAGCAGCGGCAGAGGTACTATTTGACGGTGCAGTTCCCTTCTTCGCATAGTTGTTGATTTAATACTTGGTACTACTCGTGCAGGGATACTGTTCACAGAACTGTTAATCCTACTTTTTTTTTTGCTCTCGATATGACCTATTCAAATTATTAATAGTGATGTAAAGCGTTTTTATTATTAAGTCGTTTAGGGATAAAAGCAGACCCCCCCCCGCGATCTGGTGCATGATCTACGTGCCCAATATATTTTTGGGTTCGAGTCTCACCTACTGCACAGTCGTGAGGCCATTTCCTGGAGTACGAATATGATTATAAACGGAGTACGCAAGAGCATGAGTACGTCATTTGAAATAAAAATTTGACGAGCAGTGGGAACGCCGGCGCGATAAGATTGAAGTCACGTACCGAGGGGATAAGGGACAAAAAAGTTTACCACGGACTTATCTGAAGATCGCTAAGGGTAAACGTCGACTACGAGTGTAGCTGGCAAGAGAAGTAATGACTAAAAAGCGGATCACTGGTGTGTATAGCAAGCAGTCGGCAATCCCCCGACTTTCTTGTTTCAAGCAGTCGGCATTCCCTCGACTTTCTTGTTCTTAGGACGTCTTCGATCTGTCTTGACTCGTGTTAGGCTCGTCTAAGCTCGTCCAAACTTCGACTTGGCACGTCTTGCATTCGTGTTTAACCGTTCCAGACAACCAACGGGGTACTTAAACGAATATATGACGCGCTAAAACGTGAAAAGGGCGCTGAACGGATGGGGTTCGCACGTTTTACCTCAAACACAATCGACCTTCGACCGTGTCATTCCCCGCCACGCTCGATTTCGTAGTGTGTTTCACGTCTTTGATATTTGGGCTCATGGCTGGGTCTCATGGGACCGGCGCCCTGCGAAAGCTCGCCTTCGGGACAACATTAATATTGCACCGCATCCGGAGGTGATACATCCCCGAACTCTAATTTCTTCCACACATCCACAACTTCAACAACCCATGTAAAAAAACGGAGCCCCCCCGCGTAGATACCACCCCGCAACGTATGAAATTCCCACTCCCACAGGCTGATGTGGCTTATTTCGGGTGTATATTGAAGAGTCAGCGCGGGGCGAAAGTTGCTTCCTATGGACAACGGCGAGGTCCCGCAGTGATGAGGCCAGTCCCCTGGGATGAAGTTCCGTGCACCTACAGCAACAACACTCGAACAAAACTGGACATACCCCTATTCCCAAGGTGGGAAACTTCTAATCTTAAAGAGGACATACGGTTGGCTGCCTCTCATGGGGCCATGTCGAAACGGCATTTAACCCAAAAAACAACGGCGAGGTCCTGTCGCACCCAAAGAGGATAAGGTGCAACCCCCTGATAATAAATATTCACAAACATCAAGCAGGCTGCTTCAAAACTCAACTGAGGCTTATCGCAGAGTGTGCGCGCAGCGAAACCTTCCCCTTGGGACAACGTCGAAGTCCCATGCCCGGACCGAAACTTCTTTTATACATCCACAACCCAAACAACCCCAGGACTGCAGAGGACATGTCTAGGGTCGATATCGCCCAGGTGGCGAGGAAACCTTATCATCTGTGGCTGGTTCGAATTGTTTGCTAGGCTTTCATGGTGAATGTCCCGTCGCACCCGGCCATTGGAAGGCCCCATCTCTGGATCTGAAATAATTCAATACGTCTACACCTCCGACAGATCGAGGTGAAAACAAAGTTCTCCTGCGTCGATACCAAACAAGACGGTTGTTCTTACATCTGTGTTTAGAGTGGTGCTTCACAGCAGATATTATTACAATACTTACAAGCTACGCCTACGCAGGGATCGAACCACATGTGAGGCCGTGGTCGTATCGCCAGTGTGAATAAAAGTTCCCCCCGCCTGTAGTTTCACACTGTGCAAAAAAACACTGTGTCATTTTGGTCGCGACACGATGACATGGTATTCTTCATCTATAACATACGAGTAGAGCTCTGCAAGGAGTCGGCAGGGAAGTACAACGAGGGTGTTCCAGCGGTCTTATTCACTGTGATAGTGGGCACAAAAGTGAATACGTACCCTGATTGGTAATATAGATACCTCACGAAAATCACCTCTTGCACACGTCTGAGGTGAACGCAGATAATTTCAGGGGGTGTCGATTCATCCGACGAAAGAGCAACCCACAAAAATAACAGCAACTTCTCAACTGGCTTGAATTTGATCGAATCAGCAGAAGGATCGAGGGAGATCGAAATCAAGTTGACAACACTGAATATGGATTTCATGAAGTTGAAAAGGTGGTACTCGACTATGTCTTCGATCGTGAATCGATAGAGCCAACATCTTGATTTTTCATCGCACATCTACATAAGGGGCGCCGTAATCCTGCGGAATTGTATTGCATCCCGAGGTGTGCCCTGAAGCTTAGCAGAGGTGGGTAAGCCGTTTGACCAGAGGGAAAATCGGACCGTAATCCTTCCCGCCTTTACGTGCTACTGAGCTGCTTGCTCTAGTTAGGAAACATTGACCCATCCTTAAAAACAAATTGCTGCACCCTCACCCAAAACCCTGCGAGTTCCATAATCGTTATCTCCAGTTATGTCCAATCCACGACGTTCAGTGGCGATCACATCGAGTCCTGGGATTGTGTTGTTTTCATGAGTGGCTGCGATGATACCGTGACCGCAACATTCTGCTCTTGCCTCTCAACTGGCAGCGGTATTTCAAACCCCTTTGATTTTACTTGGGTTGGTGGGAGCATAGTTCGATACACATCGTGTGAATTAAATCTATTGCCTTGATCTCTCTACAACACCGGCAAAGCTATAATAATTCGAAGGAAGTGCAATCTGGACGCACCTGGTGAAACCATCCGCATCGTCCGTACGTTGGCCAAACATCAGTCGTTGACTGAGGGTCTGATGATCTGAACAAAACAAAAAACAATCCGAAACAAAGAGGACGCACCTGCCACCTCCAGAGAATATTCCTCTCGGAGTCGACTTTGAAAACTACCCAGTCTTCTATCCCAGCGTTGAGCTGGGTCCAGTTCCCACGGGTGGTTCCTGCGAAGACGTAGGTGCCATCAGGACCGGCTGCCGCAGCATCGATATAATCTTCATCAGCCGTCCCATTCTGAAGAGCAAAACAGAGACGTAAGCAACAGGGGTCCAAGCCCCAACAACGTTGTACGTGTTCAGGTAGCCCACGTATCAGTAGTATTCACCCATTGCCATATTTACCGCTGTCGGCGATCAAGTACAACCCAAAGATTTCACTGAAAAATCGTTGCCGGCAAGTGCACGTTATAAAATCCGGGATTTGATACTGACACAGAGAGATATCTCCGACCGAGCATCCGGCAAGAAAACATGATGTTGTAAATCGTGGAAAACACACATAACAAGATATTCGTGAAACGAAGAACAAACCTTTTGACGAAGAACGAGCCGATATTAGCAGTTTTTCGTGATTTTGG
>JBBMHQ010058921.1:0-15648 GCA_037834295.1 Postelsia palmaeformis
GGAAGAACCGCACGGAGACACGCCACAACACTGCGTGCCGACAACCAGGAAAAAGCGTTCTGGGTGTATCACACCGCAATCGCATACCCCAGCGCCGTATCACCGTCGGAGGGGTATAGAAATCGTACACAACCTTCCCACGGGACAACCGATGGTGGCAGAATCCCTAATCCACTAGGTTACAAGTTTGGTGACAATAAGGAATGAAAGGCACCCGGAAAAAAGAATACGCATGAAACGAGCGTCGACATTAAGATAAGAGAAGGGTCAACAAGTAGGGTGTGATCTCATGCCGCAGCAGAAGGAGTCCTCATTGATCTCAAACTATATAGGAGTTGACGCACGACGCGATGTTACAACAGTAATCTGGAAAACAGGAAAGAGGAGACGCCTGCAGGGTGGATCCCTTTCTGGGAAAGCCTCATTGTTGTATGGCGAGACAGTGATTGAGTACCACCCCATGAGCGATATGGCAGCTCTACAACAACACGACAAAGTGGAAAGAGGCTAGGAAGAAACAGACCATCCCGTCCGCCCGTCGTTGGTAGCGAGGTGTACCGTCCACAACGACATCGGTTTTGTTATTGTTTATTTCACTGGGGTAGCTACTCTCTGCGACGAGATGCCGCGCTGATTGGCCGACAATCAACGCGGGAGTAGTAACCCTGGGTGAGAGTCTCCGGCTGGTCACAGCAGGAGGCCTCATTGATCCCAAACTATATAGGAATTAACGCACGACGCGATGTTCCAACATTATTCCTTGCGCATATATTGGAGGGGTCGCCGAAACATATACTACAGCGAAAAAATGGCCGCCTGGCGAGAAATGTTGGGTCTATCTGGCAAGTGCCTTATTCGCCTTCTGATTGGACGTCAGCCTCATCATTGTAAGAAAATTTGACTTACTTACCAGATATCACCAACTCTCTGACTCAAGCTCAGCGCTGAGGTTTCTCAGACCTTCTGCGCACATGCGCACGCATGCGCTCCCGTAGCCTCCTTGAGGCAACGAAACACAGCTACCCTGTGATCTCATGCCGCAACAGCAGGAGGCCTCATTGATCCCAAACTATGTACCAGGTAGGAATAAGCGCACGACGCGATGTTACAACAGTGATAGGGGCTCCCGTGCGTGCACTTCCGGACTCTACACCCGCTTGCCTGTCGCTAGGAGCCGTGGCCACTGCTAGTGAAATGTTTCAAGATTTTGCCAAATTTCCCCCATGTATGTGTTTTTTCGAAAACAAAAACACAAATGTACTCGTGAAATGGAGCTTACTTTTTTTTGCATGCAGCCCTTGGCGGCAAATTTTATACACACGAAACAAAATCGAACAATATATGCATGCATATATTACCCCTCTGAAACCATTTATAAGTAAGGATCGTGTGTATCCTATGATTTGATCCAAGTTGTGCTTATATTTGGGTAGAGAGTGGCACTATACAGGACTTAGCGCTCACCACGAAAATCCCCAGTGCACGTCCAAGGTCCTTGACTGACTCCGTTTTTCCCGTTCCGGCTGGTCCGGCCGGAGCCCCACCGAAGTACATGCCCAGAGCTTGCGCGAGCGTGATGTATGCCCTGTTGAGTGTAGACGCCGGCCGATAACGGGGGCGCGCGGGAAGTGAGACAAAGCGTTGATGCGGTCACCACCAACTGGTTAAAAGTAGGTAGGTCGTGTGTATGTGGCCGGTGTGTGGGTGTTTCAGCAGCCTGTCGAGATCGTCTGCTAAACAACAAGATGTTGACAGACATTTATTCAAATATGTTCTACCTTTTTCAGGATGCGAGCATATACACGAAGGTTGACTCCCAGAACACAAAACTAGTTAAACAGGCACACATCTTCTGCTCATACTTCGGATAATACGTACAAACTTCGATCCTGGACGGTTGTTTCTGCGTGTGTGCTCGTCAAGAGAAAATTGTTGTGTGTTGTTCTCTGCACAGTTGGAAGTCTACATGCATTGTGACACGCGCTGTCGAATACTGGCAGGTGCTTCGACAAGTGGCTAATAATTTGCTTATCTCCGGAAATCCCGAAAAGTGATACCGATTGATTGCGATTGGAAACCTGACTGGCAGTGTTGTTTTACACGCCAAGACGAAATAAAATGAAAAGCTCCGCCTTTCTTTTAGTAACGACTCCGACAAAATGTTGGATCTGCCGGTGAGTGGCGTTTGTTCAAACCAAGACTAAATGAAATCAACGGTCATTTCTTCGCATTCGTGTTTGTTTTTGTGGACGACTTGGACAAAAACGTTAGACACGTCAGCGAGTGGGTTTTCTTCGCACCGGTGAGGCTGAAATAATAGAAACGTCTTCTTTTTTTTCATAGATGGACTTGGACATAAATACTGGACATGGAAGTCAGTGAATGCGGTTTGTCAAGGAGACAAACACAACAACAACTCTCGGTTTTGGTTTTATCGAATATTTTTTCGACCAATAAGGTCGGACCTGTCAGTGAGCGGCGTCACCACCAGCCGCTCCTTGGAACCCAAGTACTCGAACTGGTAGTTGAAGTCAACGTCGGTGATGGAAATAACGCAAGCCCCGTCGTCGTTGACATCATCCGTAGAATTGGGCCTCCAATAAAAGCGCGCCTGACACGACAGGTGCAGTGGGTGGGAGGAGACAGAACACGCAGAGCGGTACCGGAAGGGCGAGTGAGGGGGTGCGAGCCGCGAAAGTGAGCCTTTCGTTCACACGTGCTGACGTGTTTCATGTCCATCAGAAAATAAGAAAATAGAAAGAAAGAACACATCGGAATGTGTTGAGATCGAGCGTTTCGTCAAAAGCCGTGTTTGGCAAGCCGTGCGTGATGATTTAATCGCGCGTGCTACGTACGGGTTTCATGTCACCTCATGCAGGGTGCGGGACTCCTATTGGGAGGGAACAAAATCAGGAGCTATTGTTTTGTGTTCACGTTCTTGGGTGTTTGGCACCATCACGCTCGCGGTGTCCACCATTTTTATTTGTCTAACAGTCGGCGGCGGCGGCGCTGGAATTACTCGCAGTCTTGTCGTTGCCGACGACGACCACGGCCACGACCATACTGCTGTATATATCGACAACTGGTTTTCGGCATCGTGAAGTACGTGGTATATGACTGCGGGGAATACGTTTCTTTCTTGGAGCAAGGTGAAATCCTGCTCCCTGCTCATCTCACACTGCTGCGCCACTTATCATGTCGAGTCAGCTCAGCTCTTTACATCATACAGAATCAGGAGATGCAACATGGGCCACTGCAATCACGGTGTCCTTGGATTTCGTTGCAGACGGACTCTCTGGAAATTTAAGTTCATTGCGTGAAGGTACGGAACACCGCGTTAGAAAACTCGTTCTCCCGAAACAAACAACGGTGACGTTCATGTTCCACGTGCACCGTTACTTCAACGTTGCACATGAGCGGACCGACCTGCTACTCTACCAGGTATGTCAATAAAATGTGACAATGTGACGAGAAATCGAACAAAATGCGGAGCAACCTGAGTCAAACGATATTCAACACATGCAGATAATATATTTTAACGCGGGTTGTCTGACACTGTATGGCACCAAAACAACAATTACCTGCTTGAGCCACTCGAAGTCGTTCGCATCTGAGATGCGCTTTTGCCTGTGCAGAGTGGCCAGGTCGTTCATCACGTCTCTTTGGTGCACGTGAATCGTCACCAAGGTTTCCACCTGTACAGAAGACATTTTTCGTTTCGACGTGTACGGAAAGCACCAATGATGAGAGAAGAGGAAGGTATTGCATTCCGTGGTGTGTTGTATGCAGTAATAGCAGGAAAGGCAGGACAAACGGGGGGGGCTGCTATTACGGGGGGACCATAGTAAATAGGACCTACGGTACACACAGAAACCTATATATTCACATGTTTTTGCTGACAATATTTGGTCCTATTTACTATGACCCCCCGTAGTACGTAGTGCCAGCGCAAGGTACTTGAGAAATTGCACACGTAAGACGCTTCCAGGTATTAATATGCACCTGACTATCGGAACGGTCTCATTACAAGGCTTTGTGTTCATGTTGGCGACGTCAAACGTAGCGCTACAATCTGCCGAGGGGGCATTGATTGGGCGACCAGCCCAGATTAGGTATAGTAGGGATACCCGGTGAACCCTATGGAGCGAAACCCAGGGATGTAGTGATTGTTTTACCGGGGTAGCTGCTCTCTGCAAAGAGGAGCCATGTTTACTGCCATCGAATCAATGCGGAGCTAGTAGCCCCGCCTGGGTGAGAGTCTCCAGCTGACCGCAGGAGAGAGGCCTCATCGGTCCCAAACTATATACGTCGTGCCAGGACGAGGTAAAGGGCCGACAGCTGCAGTTCGTCTACTCATATGATAAAAATTCTTCAGTCGAGAGCGAGTACCCCATTGACTCAAGTCCGAGCTCATATCCAAGGAGGGTGTTACGCCCGACGGCGGTATCATGCTTGAGTCTTCCTGCTTTTCGTATCCGTAGGACATGCCAATGTGATACGGAATAGCTAAGAGCGACGGGATTTCAGATGTAGCTGCCGGTCCTTACTCCGACGCTTGAACCGGCGACCATATCAAGTCGTTACTGTTTTTGTTGCTGCTGCTCTCTCATCAACTCATCGACAGAGCCGGGTCCGTGGTTACAGAGACAGGCTTCAATATCTCTGAAGCGGAAAATTGCGTCAGAAACAAAGTGGCACCTTGGTACGGTTGGACGAAGAACCCAGATCCTGCAGACACCAGCTGGACATTTCCCTCAACACCTCCAGCTGTTTCTGGTTGGTCTCCTTGATGATGTTCTTCTTTTGCCGACACTGCGAGACGCGGCATTTTGGCGACGAATGGTGAACTCAACCACCTATTTTCGGGGGGAGGGAGTGTTTCAGGAAACCTATGTGCGAACCTTGCGTATTTCATTCAAATGGTATGACTGGAACAAACGCAGCACGTTGTCAGATGCTTAAATTAACTATTTTTTTGCAACTCCAAAACTGATCCAAAACTTATTCCAAGCGTGCTTTCCCAAACATTTAGGGGTGAAAAATTGAATGTCGCAGAAGAGAGGCTTCAATATTCCCAAGCTACTACAAGTACGTATGTATACACGAATTACAGCGATCACCAGGCAGAATGCCCGCGCAAATATTCGAGCGCTCTTGCCTGCTCCAGCGCCGACTGAACGTCAGTAGTCCATATGAGCTGCACACCGAGAAGGGCGAACTGGGCGTAAGAACCGTCTACGAACCCGCGCAGCCGGGAGATGTCGTTGCCGACGCTTGACACGTCCGCCGCGCAGATTCGCGTCAAATCCTTCATCGTAAGCTGCGCCGCATGTCGCCCCCCCCGGTACCCATAGTTTTTTTTGTTGCGTCATCATTGGGTGAGAGGGTTGAGAAGCGAGGGGACGGCTGTGAGTTCGCTGGCTGGATAAGAGTCGCCGACTAAGTAACAGTTCGTTCGCGTGCGGTCGGTTTCGCGGGTCTCCGCGTCTGTATTCGTACGCACCTGTTGGGACTGTAACGCATTTGTGGCTCGAGCGGCGTTCTTCGTTATTGAAGGTTACTCTGTACAGTCAGATGTGTTGGCTTACTCGGGGTTCCACTCAACTATTAATAAGCAGCCGTGAAATTCAGCCAAGGTATGCTTACTCACAGCCATAACGACTACCTGTAATAGAGCCAAGGAATACCCTAGTACTTAAAACCGCAACGATTACCTGTGTGGAACCAACAGGCCTCACGTTTCCGTCCAGTAAAAAGGACCGTAGGAAGGCCTCATTACCCACCGCCTCTGCAGGGTAGCTCTAGCAGTAACTGCTACAGTGTTTTCACGTTCTGCGACGGTATATGCACGAATTATATATGCAGCCACCTGGTAGACGAAAGCTTGCTGTAGAGCTACAAACAGTAGTTCGTGTCACACAGTCACCTGCATCTTGAAGAGCAAGTCGCAAAGCCAGTCTTCAATGTTCCCCTGGGCTTTCACGGCCACGCTGAAAGGGATGGTTTCCGCTCCGGCTCCCTGGCCGTTCATTTTCTCGATAATCTTGTTTGAGAAGAGAACGGAGATGAGCAAAACAGGTCAGCGCATGATAGCGCATCCCATCGAAGCGGCGGAAGCCGGACGTGTGGTCGTAGCACTTCTTGGCCATACTGTCCTGCCACTGGGACTGACCGGGCTCCAGGACCTAATACACTGATACAGTATCGCTGGAATATAAATATACTATAAAAGTGTTAATTCTGACAACATTATTCGTGCTGTTACATGGGAACATAGTCATCAGGACCCATCATGTACGCCAAAAAGTATGTACCAGGTATTCCAGTATTTTTTCTACGCATACTTGGTCCGAGTAATCAGGACCCATCGTGCGGACAAAAACCTATACTTCGAAGTACATCCTAGTATGTTTACTATTTAAGTATATTTGGTCCCGATTATCATTGATTACTATGTTTTCCCCTAATATATGAATAGTCTATACTGTAGACTCTGGGATTGTTCATCGGGTTACACTTACTAAAAGCGTGGAGCTCCTCAAGCGAAAAGAGCCTCAGAAACGTTAGGTTCTGCGCGTTTAAGGCAAACACCCGTCGCCAGCTATACTGGTAATATTAGTATTAGCACAAGCAGTAAATCAGTTTGTTCGTCATGCACCGGACGCCATCCTCTCTGGCGCGCATCGGTCCTCTACGTACGTTTTTTTACTGGCTCGCATCAGTGATATTCACCTGCGACCACCCCAGGAAACAATCGAAGTATGATACACCCAGCTTGTGCAGAGGACTTTCGACGAAATCGTCTATCTCACAGCTGTTGTTTCAAGCCATGTATCGAAGCATAGATCTAGGAACATATAGACCCGGTAATTTTTTCGATGAATATTTTTCGGCCTTTGTTATGCCCTTGTGTTTGTTTGTTTTCCTACCATTGTGAACAGGAGGATCATCCACCCTTCGTTCTGTGTGCGGCGCCTCCCGATGAATTGCCGATGGCTGGTTTTCGACGGGGGAACGTTTGGTCTTATCTCTCCCATATATGGGTTTTCCAGCCCACGCAACCTGTCAGCACACCAACGCTTTCGTGGGACAGAGATCATCATAACATCTGCGCCTCAAGCGCAGCAGGTAGACCCTTTTAGCCCTCTTAGCACCGCAGTCTCGTTTTGGGGGCAAACAACTTGGGATTAGAGTGGTTTGCCCCCAGAACGGGACTGCCGTCCTGAAAGGCTTAAGCGAAACAGCAAGCGCAGCAGCAGCAGCAAGCTCAAACTCGTAGTTTTCTGGGGTATTCAAAATGGCGATTTACATGTTTGTCGTTCTTGTTGTGGTGCACCGTGGAGATGGCGTCAAAGACCTTCTCGTAGTGATCGTTCATGCTCAGGGGATCGCTTCCCTGCGACAAGATGATCAGGAGCCCTGATTTGCAGAACGAGAGAACAAAACATAACAGACGAGACCACACGTTCAGACGCACCAGTACTTTTTAATAAGATAGAGCAGCGGAGACTACTGTGCGTGCATATACAACATAACATAATGGCATCAGACACTCGGGCGTTTTTTTACAGGGCTCAAACACAGAGGAGGCCATACATCATGACGTGGCGAAAACGAAAACAAAAAAGGAGTCGAAAACACATTTTCGGACGTCAAGAAGAGGCAAAAACAGATGAGACAACAAATTCGGACGCCAGGACGCGGGTACCGACGGAAACACGTGAGGGTTTTTTATGTAGGAAGCGATGCAAGGGGAACAAAAAGCTATGCTATCATGCGACACATGTTGATAATAATATGGCAGCCATTGTGGGCATCAACCCCCATCAAACGTTTGGGTAGTCGACAGGGTGAGCCAATTTGAGCCTCACCCCCCCCCCCTCCTCCCGCTATAATCATACGACTACGATCATGCATGATAATGAGTACACCCACCCTCGCCCCCCCGCAGGCGTCTCTCTTGCGGAGTAGGAACGGTAATCCATCTCGGAAGGGAGGCGTGATCGATTGTTTAAGGGCTAAGGCAAGCAGCAATAGAGCGCGCGCTCCCCTACTAGTCTAAACATTGACGTAGCGGTTTCACACAACAACGCGATGGTTTTGGTCGTAGATTTTGTTTGCAGCGAGCATCAAGAGGCGATATATAGAGAGATATCGATATAGGTATATAGATAAGATATATATATATATATATATATATAGATATAGATATACACATATATTGGTTGACCCGAGCAGGACGTGCGATCTGTCGCTTAGCCTTTTTAGAACTGCACTTCCGTTAGTGGGGACAAACCCCCTCTAATTCCAAGTAGTTTGCCCCCAAAACGGGACTACAGTCCTGAAAAATTCAACCCGCTCAGAACTTCAGAGGGGAAAATTGACCACAAAAAGTGGCAATATACAGCGATGGCCACCGCATAAATGGGGGACGACACAAGTTTGTGTTCGTGAGATTCAATGCAAGGAGTCGGACGGCATCGGCGCAGCATGACCTTACCGGTAATTGTGGGCCCCCTACGCCGCTCGTAAACGGTCGATAGCACTCAAATACATCAATCGTGTTGACCGGTATTTCGGGAGTCCCAGAGGGCCCAACCTTTTGTTTATACACTACTGCAATTTATACCCTACGCTAACTTCAAACAGTTTGTGCGGAAACCTTATTGGGTGCAATTCTGACGAGGAGTTTACTCAGACTCCCAATGCCTCTAGGCGTAAATATAAGGACTACCACTCTGGGCGTAGATATATAAGGACCGGATGCTCTTCATATTAATGTCTAAACGATCCTCATATTTCCGTCCAAAGTGGTGCTGTTTTTCGTACCCCATATGTACGCTGTTCGTAACAAATGTGTGCTCGGGGGAAGTTCCTCACCGGGGTTGGACACGAAGTAGAAGCGGGGGAACTTGTTTCTCTTCTGCTCGAGGTAGCCCTCGAGACTCTTCTGGCACTTCTCCAGCTCCGTGTACATCACCTTTTTTTTTCAACACGTTCAAACGTTCGATTGGTCAATCAACAGGTGACGGCCCAGCAGGCACAGTTCACCCCGATTCAATGTTGAAGTGATGGCACTATCGCGCAGTGGGGAAGAGAGACTTCTGAGCTGTTTGGTCGCGTGACACTTGAGGAGGCCCCGGGGCATTTTTTTCAACTCAGCATGCATATATAGCGGCACGCTCCATTTTTGTGCCTTGTTCGTATCGTTACGTATATCCTCTACAACAGGTGCTGAAACGGCGATATACAGTTTGACCACGGATGAGCATTTTGATTGTTTTTTTCTCCCTTACAGGCAGAGACGTCCGGAGCATCTCGTTCGCCGCGCACTCCACGACGTTGCCCGTTTCAGAAGCCTTCGCCATTATTTTCGCCTGTTTGTTTGTTTATTTGTTTGTTTGTTTTTTCACACCGAAAGTGGTGGGGTCCACCGCGACAAGTAACAGAAGAAAGCAACGCGGGGAAAAGGAGGGGTGGGGGATAAGAGCGGTGACCAAACAAACCCAGTCGAAAAGTCGAAACGACTAAATTAGTAGTGGGTCATATCGTGGGCACAATGGAGCGGAAGCACTCAACTACCGTAGTGTAAATTAATTGGTTTAATGTTTTTGGAGGAGAAGGTGCGCAGCTGAAGAGAGCATTAAGTACGACGTTTCATCATTACTTACAAATAATAGCTGTACTGTATGTACACGCAAGAGACGCCCTAGCCCATAAAGCAACATCGAAACAAAGACGCGAGGGGTATACCGTTTTTGAGCTCAACAATATCTGACCGGCTGAGTTTCTCACGTAAGCGAAACCATCGGTTGGTATGATACTTTTATTGTGCTGCAATACTTTTGTTTTAGGACTACGTGCGTAGCGCAAACAAATTTCTCCAAAATTAGTGCTTCGGGTGAGATATTGAGCTGAGTATAATAGGGCGCCACCCCCATACGCACCATGGCATTTCTCACGCAATTCTGGCTATCTCGTCCCTCAACCAATAACATGCGCGCAGGTCTAAGAGGGGGTAAGGGGCATGAGATTGAGCTAAATACCAGGTACGTCGTAGCAGTGTGCCCAGCTTTTTATTTTTATTGAGCCATTGGCAGTATTGTAGACGGACTGGGCAAAACAAGAATCGTGCAATGATTCTGTCCATGGTGAGTGGTAAAATCAACACGATTGCAATGGCGATTGACGGGCGAAGTTACTGCGTTGGGTTATACATGAAGCCTCTCGCTCGCTCACCCAGTCTTTGTCAATCTTTGCGAACTTTTTTGCCTCCATAGGCATCTGTTTCGCGATGTCACCGCCAGTGAAGACTGACTCCAAGGAGCACCACATCATCTGGACCTTCAACCTGCCAGTAACATTCGTCAGTAGGAATCGGGCATTGTCACGTTCAAAACCCGAGCGATCAATCAACCGCATATAAGTGAAAATTTTAATACACCGCAATCGCTCATCCCTCGATAGGCAGGAACCACTCCACGCTAATGGCGTTCGTAGCGCACCCGGATTAAAAAAAACTTTTACCAGGTGTGTGGTTACATCAGGCAATCGATCATTCAGCCAATGAAAAGCTGCGCAGCACAGAGGTCTTACATCATGTCTGCGTCCGTAAAACTGGTGATAAGGGGGAGGGGCATTCGAACCTATCGCGCAAAAAATCACGCCAACAGTTACGTTCACGGGCAGGTAGGTGGTGGTGGTCTCCGAGCGAACGACTTGCGGCACGCGCCTCTCACACCAAGCATGCTCAACATGCCTTACATTTCGAGAGATCGATGCCCTCATTCCACCCCCCAACTTCCCCCCCAAAATTCGGGAATTTGTGTCAGAAGGAAATAAGGTAGACACCCCGGGCAGTGCCGGTGTGGTTGGACAACTGGCGAAAGCCGTTGGTGATCGTAGATAGCGAAGGTTGGCGTAGAGTGATAGAAATAATATTCCTGGATTGCGAGGATGTTGGGGTTTTTACCAGACTACTGTCGCATGTACGGAGCAATAACCAATCGGACTAGCATATGTACCATATATTGTCGGAGGGGGAACTAAGCAATAGCCATGTTTATCAGCAATAACGATACCAATACCAAAATAATATTGTGGCATCGAAGAGATACCGAGGAGCAGTGTTGATTTATTTCACCATCGCTCGAGGTTGTCCGAGGTGTCGCTGAGAACTTGAAGCTCGTTTTGGGCTTCCTCGCGGAACGGCGTCACGTGTCTCATCGAAAGCATCGTTTGCAGGTTCATCTGTTGGTGTGGCAGGAGGAGTTGCATCGGAATGGGGTGGGTGGGTGTGTAAAGGGGCGAGTGGGTGGGTGTGTGGGTGTAAGGGCGTGTATCGGGGTCATTGTGGTGATATGTTCATGCATTCTCTCTTGCCACAACGGTACGTGAGGCGCACATGTAGTGTGCCGTCGAAGCTCACAACGACCAAACGATTCGCAGTGTAGGGGTACGCTCTCGGAAGTCGTCGCGTGGGCGTGCCAACATCCGAGGCCGAATATAGTCGAGGGCTACGGCTGTGAGTTGGCTAGACTTCACGGCCACTTCTTCTGACGGGGGGGGCATATTAATACATGGTAATACATAGTAATACATGGAAATACATAGTATTACATAGCAGTGCATAGTAATACATAGTAATACCTAGTACATAGTAATACATACCTGGTAAATGGTAGTAATACGTAGTAATCAAAACCCACGATGCACCCAAATACCATTCACCTCTCTATCTTTACGCCCCATATTTGGTTATGATTACTACATAAGCCCACCCGCAATACCATCCTTTTACCGCACGCAATACACTACTATACCCTAGCCAACCAATGTACGACTAGTCTCTAGTGATAGGCAGCCCACTCGTAGCCCTTCCGAGCCCGAGAACCGGAGCTCAGACCTGCGCCTCTTCGAGCTCCTCGACGATAGTCCCGGTGCCTTTAAGGATATTGATTCCTCTCCCCTTCCACTCGTTGAACACGAAGGACTCCGCGGCCCACTTTTCCATGATCTCCGCCAGCCCCATCTGGATTTTAAGCTGCTTGTCCGCTCCCTCCGTGATCTCCTCAATGAGCTACTCGCATGACAGAAGGAAGAACGAGAAGAAACAAAAAATAGGCTGGGGGTGTGTGCAGCGGTAATGATGTGCCTACACGATTGGAAACTCTCATCATTCTGTGTATTCGCATGTAGCTGTCGCTAGGAACTCGCCGGCAAAAGGATGTTTACAGCAACTGTCGTCCACTTGTGTGCGGTGGAGGATCATGACGGCGGACGCCTTCAGGCAAAAATCAAAAGGAGTCCTTGCTGTTTCTTGCGCCGTCATAATCAGGAGGAAAAAAAACTGGCATTTGCTTGAAATAATGAATAATAGATCGGAGGGGGGGTGGAAAGGCAACCGCTACGACACGCTTCAAACTCCTCTTAATTGTTCCGCTTCATCAGGTACTTCTTGTACGTAGCAAAATTGATGACGACGACGGACGCGTTTTTGCCAACGTCTCGTCGAAACCCCCTGACTTATCTTGAGAACCTGGGGCATGCAGGAGAATACAAAGCACAACGCTAATACCCCCAAAAAATAGTTGAAAACAAAAGTAGTATCGTCTCCGAAATAAAAAAAATAAAAAATGTAACACTATTCGAAAGCAAAAGGACAGCTTTTTAACCCCTTCAAGGACATCCATGTGCGATTTTTGAGGACAAAATACTTGGATTCGGGGCGGGTTACGAAGTGTTATGGTTTATGGCAATATGCACCCTCTTGCCCTTTATTTCATGACGACGACCTCCTCCCACTTGCAAAAAAGGCTCGAGATCAGAAAACACGTGTAAGACAGCGACGAAAGCCACGTTTCTTTTTATTTTACGGCACCCGGGTGGGTCGATGTTTCATTTTTTTACCTCCTTCTTGTCAACCATCCCAATCTCCAGCAGAGTCTGAAGTCTGAACTCCGGGCCCACTTCGAACTCCGACCCGGTCACCTGGAAACGCATTAGCACGCCTCATTATTCCACACATCGTTCTTCTACGTGTGACAAAGCGGGCATAGTGGGGGGGTGATCCGCTGACCCGACTGGCAGGAGTGCCGGGGGAAGACAGTTGGCTTAGGCGGCACGGTTTGCATTGCAACGGATAGCAAAGGAATTGAACGGCGGTCACTAGTGCTATACTGGACCTACCAGTGATAGCGGCATAGTGCAGAGTAAACTTTATAAGCAATGGTTGGAAGTCATGTGGTATCAGAGCCCGAGAGGGCTTGCTTTCGGTCGCCGCAAACCCTTCACAAAACAAGTCCGTCGCGCAAGGTTTCGGTCACTAATACGAATGAAGGAGTGTTGCTCATGGGTGCCCTGTGCTCGTGGCGTACCTCCATGACTTCGGTCCAGTGGCGTGGCTGGATGGAGTCCTTGCTGAGCTCTTGTAGCAGAGGCAACACCGTCAAAAAGTCGTCGATATCCGTTCTGACAGAGTTCGAAAGCGAGGAGATTGCGAGTGAGGTGTTGCACTCAAGACGCCACGGAGGGGATCGGAGAGCTATAGCTTTGCCTGGTACAAGGGTACTTCTCGAGCGTTTGACGGGTCTCCGAGACGAATTGAGGGCAAGTTTCTATGCTATGGAGCTCTAGCACTATTATTAGAACAACTCCATAAAACTGCAAATACTGTATCCCACCAAGCATTCGTCTTTTGGCGCAAGTTAGGCAAAATTCAACGCGATTCACGGGGCGCAGATCCGCGCAGACCGTCCGATCCCATGAGATGGATCTCTTTTCTAGAAATACTACAGTCAGTGGTGAGATGGGTGCCCAGCTTTCGTATCTAGCTACAGTAGGTGATTTCTTGGCCATCGTGGTTGATATGGATGTTAGCGCGCGTGCTGTAAGGAAACGTGCTGTCTGTGCAGCCCTGGCCTAGCTTTGATCTGACCTAACCTCAACGCTCCAGCGGAAAGCGACTGAAAAAAAACATATATTTCTATTCTGTTTCGGGGGTCGGTATTATAACTCGACATTCAACAACGGTTTGTTGACAAGAGGCTGTCCGCGGTAGTATGCATGATCTTTAGACGCAGCGTTTCCACGCGGGGAAGAAAAATTCGATAGCATACGGGAGGTACGACGAAACACACGAGTGAGGCACGAAGCCAAGAAGATCACGGGATCTATACCGGGAAGCCTGTAGGAGAAGCAGAGGTATGCTGTAAGTGATCTGAGTTTAACTCTTTCAGTGCTGCACTATACAGAAACATATGTTTAAATATAACCTCAAGTATTTTGTGCCCAAGACGTGAGTGCGGGCTTAACAGTCCCAAACGGGTTAAGAGTGGTTCAAGAAGCGAGGGTGGATTCCAACCTGAGCTGAGTAAAGGCATCCCACTGCTTCAGGCGGCCTGGCAGCTTCTTGCAGCGGTTGGCGAAATTATCCATTTTTTCCGTCATGTTCGCGATATTCGACACCACCTCAGACCAGGGCACCTAACGGGGGGCGAGAACAACCATGTGACGGCGGGTGAATGAAAGAAGGATTGACTTGTTGATTTATTTTTCATTTCGAGCGAAGTAACGAGCGAAGCAACAAGCCATCAATATGGGTGTGAATGGATGGGATTTATGAATAGCTTGATTAGGGTGAGATAAATAGCTTCCACCTCCGAAGCACACGTCATAGACAGGTATCGCTGCAGCTATCACTTGCGTTTTCTTCGGACCCCCTGTGTACGCTCGGCCGATCAATTTTGCAACCAGGCTGAACATGGGCGCCGTAGGGGATGGTCAAATATATAGTGACTGTGGTGGATGTGTGTGTGGCATCCCCTCCCCCTGTTATATAGGTTGGGTTGGCGTCGGTTGGCAGCGATACCGTAAAATATGCCGTTCACTACTTGAGCTACTGTAGGCGGCCAGGGTACCGTTCTGAAAAAACGAAATTAGTGGTCGGCCACAGCTGGCTGTTGAATTGGATCGTTTGTAATAGGTGAAGAACCTTTACTCCGCACAAGTGAGAATGATCGTATCACGTAGTGTTTATGGCGAGGCACCCGAGAGGCAGTTTCATAGTACTCCCACTGCTGTCTCTGGGAATGCCTACACCGGAAGTTAATTCAACTCATTGAAGCTATCATCCAGATGCACATCCGCCTCACAGGCGGTTCTCAGTAGGATGCAGCTCACCCTTCATGCGACTCGCCAGACACCCCACGGCGCTTCGCGCTTGGTGCAAGCAATATCTGCCTGGTCGGTGAAAGCCCGACATACTCCGTCCCGGTATTGTATATATAGGGATGTGAGGGTCTATGACCATACGACTACGGCTATACATAAACATGAGTAATCATCTCCTATCGAGCACACACACAACCGCCGCGCCTCCCCCCACTCGCCAACGAACGGGCGCTGGCAGGGGCTCACATGTTTCCATTCTGCCAGCGTCTCGAGCACATCCACGTACAAACCGAACAGCTGGTCGGACAGCTTCAGCTCCTGTGAACCCATTGCAGCAAGATCACGTTAAGTAGTGTCGCGAGAAGATTGGCATTGTAGTGGTTGAACCGTCGCCCGAGAAAGGTTTCACCTCCTCGGAAACATCCGGAAGAGAAGGGGTCTGGTTCGGTCGGGTCGGATCGGGTCCAGCAGATAGTC
>JBBMHQ010058932.1:0-15645 GCA_037834295.1 Postelsia palmaeformis
TCCCTCGTCGACTTGCGTCGAATTTTGCCTACCCACGCAACGAAGGCGCTCTCAGCAATTGGTACCTTTTTATTTTTCCAAATAAAGTCTCACCACGTGGGATTTGAACTTGGGTACCAATACCACTGGTCTTTGAAGCCGACCACTAGTCTACCGGGGCGACCGGCTCCTACTCTATACGATATTATTCCGTAAGTCGACTACTGCCGGTACGACGCCGTTCTCCACCATAGGCATCGTGTTGTTGCATCATCGTTGGGATGGTCGATGGCTTTTTTTGCGAGGCCTGGCAGGTGTTTTTGCCTTCTCAACGACCACGTGCCCACGAGCCCCCCCGGGAAGGCGGAGGGATCCCTGTGGGGGAGCCACGTGGCGGCTGCATGTGCTGCTGTGGGGGCTCCCCCCTTGGGGCTGAAGATCTGCATGATTAGACCCTTGCGCGACACAACCTTTACGTCAATAATAGATAGATCGATCTGCAGTAGACATACAGATCATGATCTGTCTGATGTGTGCTTTCTGCACACTAAACCGTTTTGTCACCGTAACGGCATCAGTAAACCTAGAGTGTGTCTGTCCTGATCCTTCGCCCTGAAGACACCCAATGTTGTAATGTTTTCTTGGATCAAAGACGGAGAGATGGAGAAAGCCGAAATTGTCGCAAACTAATCAAGGAAAGAAAATGCGTCCCATAAACACTTTGCCCGCAGGTTTACCGAGTGATTCTGGACGATGGTCGGAAGCTGGTCGGCGTCCGAATGCCGACGACATCCCTGCCGGCCTTAAGGCTACACCTCGCAGAAGCTTTGCAAGTCAGAAAGCTCATTGTCGAAGGGGGAGGGGGAGGGTCTATCGAGGTCACCTCCCCGCTCGACTCGAAAGCCCTCCTCCTCGTGAAAACCCCTTCGAAGAATATGCTCAGCTACTTTGGTCGCGCTCCGAGCCCGGTGAGGGCATCGCCATCACTATCATCATCGCCTTTATCCAGTGAGATGAAAAGGAAGGCGGCTGTTATAACGGGGCAAGGGGTAGCCGCGGCGAGTTTTGGGAGTTCTCATGGAGGGGGCGGTGCCGGCAGGAAAAGGAGCAGGTCGGGGGCTACGTTTGGGAAGGGGGGTAGGGGGAGCGTTGAGAATGCTGCGGAGGGCGTTGCTACTCTGCTCGGCTTTCCTAGGCGCCCCGTTACTGCGGCTGCGGGTGCTGCTGCCTTGTTTGGCTCTCGAACGCACCACGTTACTCCTGGTGGTGGTGGTGGTGATGGTGGCGAGGCGGAGGTGGTTGCTTTGGCGGCCGTGGAAAGTTGTAGGCCCGAGGTTATTGCCATAGACGACTGACTGACGGGAGTGTGCGTGCTTTTCATGTCCAGAAGCTTGACGTCTACGTGAATATGTAAACAGGTATATCGGTTGGTTGTTGAATCTTTTTGTCACGAGATCTTGCCGAAAATTGAAGGTATCGTGAAGAGTCGGGTCTTGACGGATGTTGAGGTGCCATTGTTGAAATGTTTCATGAAGAAGAAATCTTGACGATTGTTGTAATTTTCTTGCAGCGATCTGGACGAATGTTGAAGTTTTCGTGAATATACCTCAACGGTTGTTGAGTTCTTGGTGAAGAGATATTTCTAGTTTAGTTTTGTTGTCGTTGTGAAGAAATGTCATACGAGACGTTCGAATGACAAAAATGACGTGCACCTTTCAGCTTCGCAAAGGTTTTTCGGGCCAGGAAACCCTGTGTATCACGTTTTTTTGTCTGCAGCATTTTTCGCGGCGTATCCCGGCTTGACAGGTTCAAGGGTGTAGAGCGCCGTTCCGTTGGGTGACACTGCCGATCTCTATCCGTATCTGCCTTGTTTTAGAAATGAGAAGATCGCGGGAAAAACATGTTGTTATATTGAAACCGATCTTCCTTGCGGGCTGGGGTGAATTAAGTATGTCTTAACCTTTCACACCTCAACACACCTCGGACATCTAATCTATTCCCACTTGTTAATGATCCTGATGCTCTACACCTCCCAGGGCAGATTTCATCGTGATCTGTATGATATGTATGATCTGTGTGATCTGTATGATCTAGCTCATGTTGCCGGGTGGAAGCCGCACAATCTGCATGATTATTTATTAGCACATGTTTCCTGAGTTGGATCTGTACCACGTATAGAGATCCTGCACAATCACTGACAACGGCATGCGAATATCTAGATAATATATCTGTAGGTGCTCTACGTAAATCGTGATTTGCCCGAGGCGTGGAACCGATTCTTGGGTTCTACAATTTTGTTAGCACCTGTTACCACTGCCCTGGTAGGCTTAGGTTAGAGAGACGATCCTGTATTTATAGATCGATTTACTCGATGTACGTTCAGCTGCCCTCTGTGATGAGTGGTGAAGCTTTTTTTTCGAGAGGAACCGCGCACAGTACTGCTGTAATGTAGGCCAAGAGTGTGGAGCTGACGAACCTTCGCGGCAAATAGGAGCCTACTGGGCCGTCGCATCTCGCGTAAAAAGATGGATGCATTTATCTGTGATGCATTATTCTGTACCGCGAAAAACGATATGGGATGCTGCATGCAGGTTGCTGCTTAATCCTGTGTTCACCCTCGCGCATTTTATTTATTATGTCCTCACGAGCCACTCTTGGGGTTTTCCGTTGAGTTTTGGACAAAAGAGACTTACAGCAGCCTGTTCCTATTCTGAGTTTGTTAAACTGAGTCTCTGTCTTGGTAAATACAATTTCATCTGTCTGTCTGTCCGCATCCCTTACGAACAGGATGCATCCCACAAAACGAGAATTTCGCGCTATCTTCTGTGCACCAATTTCAGCAGTATTCGAATTGAATTTCAAAATTATTCGAAAATGCCCTGAAATTTAATAAGAAAACGCCCGAAGAGAAACTCAGCCATCAACAAAAATGACTAAGCAGTAAATAAAAAGGAAATCCAAGAATATAAAAAGCCGGATGCTGGACGCTTACCCCTCATTGAGAAAGTATCTAGAAAATAAGAAATAATTTGGTGTTGGATAGCGAGTATCACTGTATGTGGAAAGAGAGTAATGCTGTAGTCAGGCACGACCACAATCGAGATCGCGTCTTGTCGCGGGCTCGTTACAGCGCGTCCGTGGTGGGCTCCCTCTGTTCCTCTTCGTCCCAGCCGTCCTCCCCTCCGATCGCCGCAAGGTTTATTGGCCTCATAGTACGTAGCACCACACGTTTCTTTGGATGGGAGGGTCGAGAGAACCGTGGTTTGGCTGCTAGTTATTCGGGCAAGATTTTCGTGTTGTAGTAGAACCACACGTCTTCTTTTTACGAGGGGCGGAAGGAACGTGGTAGGCTGCTACTTGATAATTTCTATGTTCTTGGTCAACAAAACTATCATGGCAATATTGTGTTTCTTGAGATGCGGTGGCGAGTCTGTGCTATAGTACTCTTCGCCCCTCTCCGACACAAACCTGTCTTCAGCTGTTATTTTGCCCTCTGAGCAGTACAACACCAAGGCAGTTTGGAATGTGCTTCAGGAGCAAAATATGATCGTTGAAATTGATTTTCAAAACTGCTACACTTTCAGAAGTAAAAACCTGAAGCCAGTAACGGCGCATAGTAGTTAGCGTACAATTGTCAGCAATATCGTGCCACATGCCCGTCTGGTATATGTATAGTTAGACCCGCGCGGGTTCCAAGGTCTGCGTGATATTTCTGCGGTGTGCATGCTCGTCCATGCCGCAAACATATCACAGCAGGAGGATGCTTTTGTATGTTGCCAGGTTATGCGTATTGTTGCAACAGCTGTACAAGGGTTGGCCGCCGGTCATAAGGGAAGTAGGAACGGTTGATGTTGCGATTCCACAAGGGAGTAATTAAATTTTGTTGCGACGTAGCAAGGGATGCACACGTAAAATTTGCAGATAAGCAATGCAGAGAAGTACACCGACCAAGTGGCAAGAGTTGAATATTTCGAGAAAATGTCACGAAGTACCTGGTGAGCTTTAAAACTTGCTGTAAGAATCAAGCAAGAGTAATAGAACATAGATATTGGGTTATCGCACATTTGACTGCTGTCACCTTCATCGAGGGGCTGTATTAAGGGTATAGCTACTATTCTACCCAGCAGTAGCCAGCAGTCTATACCAAGTCGCTGATCGATATCATAGTCGCTTTGTAGCGAGTTGGCCACAGCACATCAGTATATGGTGCTATGGTAGCACAAGCCATGCGGTATGTCCAATGCCGTTTCAGTAGTAAGTATGCGGTGGAACTCCGGTAAATCGGTTATCTCGGGGTTTACATTAGGCAGAACCCCGAGATATCGTTACGCGTGCAGCCGAGCGAAGTCTTTTGTTCGAGCTCTAGTTTTATCGCATGCTTGAGAGCTCTGCGATTGATCGGCCGCGCACACGCACACTCCCCCACTTATCTTCTCTTCTCCTCAGCTTGTCCTGTTATGGAAGACGAAAATCGACACAGGCCTTGAGGGCCATCTTCTTTCACAGGTTCTCCTGAGAGCTGAAGCTTTAACAAAATCAGTCGACTGACACCGGCTGTAGTGCTTACCTCTGCGGCAAGCTGCCTGATATTACTCAGGAGCCGGGCACACACGCCTACTGCGGGGATTTCGCCAATAATCACTTGATTCCGCCTAATGTTTCCCTCTGAAATCTCGGTATTTGTTTTTGATCATTTTTTCCTCTGAAGCCGCGTAAAAAGCTTGTTTTCTGCTGGTAGCGTCTTCTGGTCAGCGAATCTACGATGACAATATTACGGGAGGCCATAGTGAATTGTGATTTTGATAGTATCGCAATCGAATGAGTAACATTCGCGTTGCTAGTCTCCGGTCTTACTGAAAAAAAAGGTGTTGAGAAATAAATGGAGGGGTGGATATACAGAGAATGGTCTTTGAATACCCTGGTATTAAATTCGAATTGTTTCAAAATATGAAAACAAGGAAACATTATAATTCAAAATGAAAAGATCGAGATTCGAAATGAATCAGAGCGCAAAATGTTTGTAAACGTATTTCCATATAAAAAGAGAAATGGTATACATGGAGAAAGACAGGAAACATCATGAAACGAAAATGAGGAAGCGGGGTGCAACAAGCGAGTCCCCGGGTAATGTGTGATATAAAACACGAGGCCATGTGTGTAAGACTGGGTGAGACAGAGTATCCCCTTATAGGTTTGTGTATTAGGCAAAGTTAGAGTATCACTTTCGTGTAGAATGAAGTGAAGAAGAGAAACAGCAATAAACAAGTATGATACCTAGTACCCCGAAGAGGAATGCGAACAAGGAAGTACGAAAACGGACCAATTAAGTAAACATGGAGGTAGTAACCGGAGATCCAAGCCTATACCATTACAGATACGCAAAACGTAAAAATGCCGTGTATTATGGTATACATCGGCAGAAGAACGTGCAGAATGTAACAATGCAAGAAGAACGCTCAAAATGAAATCAGTTGTTAACAACTGTTCTCCGTTCCCTGAAGGAAGAACGTGAAATCACCCCTTGTGATGACCAAAACCGTGGAAGCACTTTAATAAGAAGATAGCCGTCACGCTCATAGCAGGACGCTACGAAGGGTGACAGCAACACATAATAACGCAGAGCTAAAACGGAGTATCAGGAAAGCACACCGGAGTTCAGGCCAGGCCGTACAAAGCGAGAAGCAGTACAAAGCGGGAAGATTGATTAAAGTACCAAAGGTGCAGCGCAACGAGCTAACGCGAAGGATAGCTACAACTAAATAGAACGAGGGACAAGATGAACCGCGAGATACACTCCGGCTACGAGGGAAATGGAGGCCGGGCAGATCGTAAACAGATTGTTAACCTGAAGCCATGATAGGGAATAAAAAAGTAACGCAGAAGGGGGTGCTATTCTTGACGAAACCAAAGTATCAATAATAGCAGAAAAAACAAGAACTACTGTTGTAGTACAGCACGTAGTACAGTACTTTCGGGTTCACTCCTTCCTTCGACGCTCTCCCCCCCCCCCCCCCCCCCTCCGTGTGAACCTTGTTGATGCTTCCAGCAATAAACAAAATGACTCAGTGTACCCGGAGCATGCACCGTTCTATACGTTGCAAAACATAACTAAAAGACGGGTCAGCCGAAGAGTCAAAAATATATCGTAGCACGCGTCTACAAAAATAACCAACTCCTTGTCAACCTGCTACACGCAATCAAGATTAAATGCCACGGCTGCAGGGAGCGAAGAGTCCCAAATAGAACCCCACCATGGCGATTATAACGCTGCGGCTATAACCAACTCCTCATTCCCAATAACGACAAACAAAAGAAACACGGAAGGGGATGGGCTCTAAAAAGCAGGAAAACCCGAAACAGAAAGCAGGCTAGAGTAGCAAAAGAGACGAAGAGCTTGTGACCGCGAAGTCTAAGCTTGCAATCCAAGTCCGAGGAGAAGAACGTCGAACGAGAGAGGAACGACCTCCTCGTCATCCAAAAAAGCCTAGGTTGACCTGGAGAAACACGGATTAAACATGGTACGATACGGAGGAGGACAGCAACAAGAAAAGGGAGGACAGAGCCGAGGTGAAAAATGCAATAAGGACGAGAGAAAACGGGGATGAAAGGAGTACCGGTGCTCACTCATGGGAATGTGTGGGATATCGTGGAACATACGGATTACAACCAAGCAGACATACATGAACATATAGATTCCATCAATAATACGAGTATATGAATATAGATACGTACCCATCAGTCAAACGTCATGTGCGGTCTCGCAGAAAATATACGGCGCAAGAAACAGGTGCACAATTGTTATACGGAGGTAGAAACTTGAGGTGTTCGCTACCTCACTCATACAAATATTCAGTGGGGGGAAAAAAGTGCTACTCGAACAACAAGTTCAAAAAAACATACTGGAACATAATAAGTGAAGGCCGACGAGTAAAACGAACGAGAAGTCTCACACCGCTGCCAGGTACAAAATATGAACATCTCATGTTATATGCACGTTTAGGATAAACACACAGCTGCGCACCTCTGCTGTTGACAGCATGTGTGTGTTGTCGTTTTTTCTACTCAATCAACCACATCAGTACGTCCTGTATCATCGACGGCACTTGCGTAGATATCAGCCGCGTATGCTGCAGCCGCGGCCGGAAGGCCTCTCCCGGCAGGGACTAGAAATAAATGCACTGGTGATCCCTCATACTGGACGTCTCGTCTCCGACTTCACTCAAAAAGGAACCTGGGTAGCAGCGTACTTCGACCTCTTTCCCCACGGCTTGGGTGACCTGTTGGCTAAACGGAAAAGGCCGCTGACATTGAAGCAATGGGCTTCGTCGACGGGATCCTCGGTCCAGGAAGAACAGGACATTCTTGTTTTGTGTCTGCGCACTAATCTTTCGCCGGGACGCTATAAAAAACGCCCGCTGGAAGCTAAACGGTAGAATTTCCCATCGTATGGCCGCTACTCTCGCCAGTGTCACCGCCGACGACCTTGCAGCTGCGGCCAGCGAAGTGGAGGGGGGGACCGGTGCATGGGCGGCTCTCTCCGATCGGGATGGTGTCAGGGCGCTGGTTAAGACATTGGAGTCCGTCCACTCTGGAGAATCTTGGACCATTTACAACCAGAGGTCTACACACATGATAGCGATCTCTTTCATCATTCAAATGGGTCAATCGCTGTTTTGGCCCACCATTTCACCTGCCGACATCCACAGTCCCATTGTCATGACGATGGTAGGTGTCCGTCTCGATGTCACTAGCCGCCTTAAAGCTGACTTTCCCGACTACGCCGAAAAACTGCGTTTGATAGCTGCGGACCCCGTTGCCTCGGCCCTCTTTTACCATTCCATCATCGACGCTGGTTTGTGGTATCTGCTCGGTTTCGGTGCCACGGACGGTGATGGTGGGATTCTGGGTCGGGTTGAGGGGTATGTCGAAATGACGGAGAAGCAACGATGACTGAGTCTCCATTGCCACTTGCTCGTCTGGGTTTACGGCTACAACGACCTTTTCAGTTTTCGTGACCTTATGGGCAAGACCCCCGACCGATACGGGGAACTTGCCGAGTTTTTGGACAGGATCTTCAACCAAGTTGCATCAATAGGCGATATTAATCTTTCCATGAGCTGGAGCGAAGGTGGCGTGGCTGGTCAACCGGTTGCCGATGAAGAGCCACTTCCGTCGGATCCTCTTCTTCGTGACCCCACAGAATGTATGCCGGTTCCTCCGTCGACGGCCTGCTTTCCTATAGGCGGGGAGCTTCGGTGTCATCATGACGATAGCACCTTCGCTCGGTTAATGTATCTGAATCTTGCGGTGTTGACTACAGGCGCGAAGCTGCACAAGTGCCAGGCCACCTGCCACAAGTTCAACCACAAAGACACGTGCAGGTGCGGTTTGTTTGGACGTGTATGTACGGGTTGTCTCCATTAACTTTCGAATTTATTTAGTCGACCTGTTTGGCATATATCTGAACGTGTATTGATGGTGTGGTCTGAGGACTGACACCTGTTGACGGCTTCAATGTCGTCGCTTTTTGATGGTTTTATCGTTCACTTCGGTATCACTAGACAAAAAACGATTGTGATGAAAACAGAGTACCTGTACACGTATTGATAGTAGGTCGGGGTCGTTTCCATTTATTTTCGAATTTAGTCGTCTTGAACCGTATAATGCGTATTGATGTTTGTTTACCGTACTCTGATCTTAGATATCGTCCTTGTGTTTCCGACTTCATCGTCGTTTTTTTTGTTTCATCGTTCTTTCCGGTCTCACTAAACAAACTGCGTGTGTAAACGGGTCGGGATCGTTCTTCGCAAAATCCTCCGGATAACGTGTTCGTCTTCAATTTGCTACTACGCCACTTGTTTTTATTCATATAGGTTTGGGTTCGGGAAGGATGGAAAGGGCCTCGTCGTTGACACAACTGTGGTGCGAGGGCAGGCTGTATTCGACACCAGGCGAACCATGACCTTGAAGGGCGTTGTCTACCCCATAGGCGCAGATCCCTCTTTGCACGGTTCCTCCTCAGATACCGAAGGCGCGTCGGCCCGAACGGCTTTCACAGAGGCTTTCGACGCCTGTTTGGCTCCCGTTGCCGATGGCGACGTCGAAGGGGGCTTGGATATAGACCGTCTCACCGTCGTGTTGCGCCAAGCCCACACCCACATCAACTTGTATAATCCTATCATCCAATACTGCACCCGCTCCAACATGGATTTGAAGGTTCTGTTACGTGATAGCGACGCAAAGGGGCCCCTCTTCTATATCCTGAACTACAGCACGAAGAGCGATCAGACTCTCGGATGCTTTCCCTCATCTTCTTGTGCCGGTTGTTGAGCGCATCAGGGAACAGAGTGGGAGGGCTCCGGCCAAGGATTTTGCAGTCAAGCTGGTCAGATCTTGCCTGTGCCGCAAGCTCTCCAGCATGAGTATCGGAGGGCCAGCTGCGGCGAGCGAGATCTTCGACCTGCCGGACGCCAAGATTTCTCTCCCTACGGTTTCATGCCCTATGGGACCGTTGCGTTCTTTGGCGGCCTCCCAAGATAACCCTCCTGACAACGGTAAAAATGATAACCGCGTCACCGGCAACGGCAGGGGCAACGACGACAGCAGTGACAGCGACGACGGAGACGACGGCAACAAAGACGTTGACAACAGCAACGGCACCGCTGTACAACCCGATAACGGAAAGCTTACTGTGGCTGTCGCTGGTCGGGCCCATTCGCAATACCGAGACCGGTGTGACCCTGACGACACCTCTCATCCCTTTCACGGAATGTCTTATTTCGTTTGGACAAGACTATTTCGTGTTGAGCGCCTGAAAACCGACGCTAAAGTCTCCAGCTCAAATACCCCGACTCTCCCGGGAGTGGACTCGTCGATGTCGACATTACCGATGACGTGCCCGGTCCGTCATCGTCGTCGAAGCGTGGCCGACCGTGCTCATCCCGCCACTTGTTCGTCGGGCAGAACATATAAATATGGCAGCAGGTGCGCGTTTCTTTCTGGGCGGAAAAGCAAGGACCGGTTGGTATTCTTATTTGTACCCCAACGCTGTCACGTAGCGTTTCCGGGCTGGGTGGTAGGTGTAGAAGTTCACGCCCCAAGGGTACGAAATTGCCGTGCCACGCCTGGCACGAGGTCACTATATTGTCTCTTTCGCCGGTGTTCACTCAGTCAACTCTTACGGTATTTCTCACTGGCTTCCCTTTTCACCTGTTCTCCTCGCCTCAGCCCGTAAGTGATACAAATATAACGGATTTGATGTCTTGCGTTATCTCGCTTTCTCCCGTACTTATGTATTGATACAGGCCGTGCGGGAAAAGCCAGCCATGGTCAACATCATAAGGAATGCCCCGAGAGAAGACACCCAAACGGTCGCTCGTTCATGCCTTCTACTGAGCATGTTCGTTCCTTCCTTCGACTTGGACGACCTTAAATTTCCCAGCGAATCTTGGCCAACAGCGCATGCACGGGTCGCGGCTTCTGGGGGTTGGGATTTCCGCACGGCACCTTTTCGACGACATATCTCCGGCATGCTTACGCAACGTCTTGCGGCAGTCAAAAAGTCTGCGAAGAGAAGAGCCGAGCACCCAGCCTCGGACCCAAGCAATCCATCTTCGGACGACGATCAGGGCGGCGTTTATGGTGGCGACTACTCGGACGACCGTGACCTTTCCAGCGTACTCCCTACATCTCCTTCACCCCTCCGCGTGGACACATTCGTCAAGGATGCATTGAAATCGTTTCTCAGGATAGGTTTACGTGCCATAAACTGCGTCCTGTCAGCAGTAGCAGCCATAGTGTGTTACAGATCTACGGAATAAATCGCTCGCGATATTGCAATGGTTGTAGGCGGTGCCGGTGGCCAGACGGTAACAATACCTATGGCGCATCAGGAGTAATCTTTTGAGCAAATAGCCCAACAACATGCGTCTCGTGTGTCGACGTCAACCTCTTCTTTTCCCTCAGCTTCGGTTCCGACTTCAAGTTGGCAGTGCGACCCTGCCGTCATGGAGTCGTACATGATTCGCCTACGGTCTGCCTCTGAACTTGATATGTCGGCAAGAGAATGCCTGTCACAAAACAGCAGGCGTGACGCCTCTAATGCTGTTGTGGCCCTCACAGATGTTGGGGCTACGTCTGCATCCCGACATCCTGCAGCTTTCCGAATTGCCCATGAATTCGGCCTCAACCGGAAAGAGAGGATTGCTTTTTATATAACCACCAACGGCCTTTTCTCCTATCATCGCTCGGATGGGACCGACACGCTTCGCCTTTATGTTGGAGGGGGCGCAGGTATTATTGCATTCCTCGCTACTATAGCTGTTGCACTATGAGTGCTTATATCTACAACGAGTTCGTGTTTTATGTATTACATTTGAGTCTCCTTTATCGGCGTTGTATTGTTTTATTTGCCGCCACCACATTTTTCGCTCACGGTTTTGTTATCGTCCAGTTTGCCAACTTCGCAGGGACCAGGAAGAGCCATGTTCTCAGGGCCATCAAGGCCCTCATCGAGTGCCCTGCCGTAGCCGGCTTCATTCCGGACGGTCGTCTCCTAACAGTTGTCTTTCAGGGAAAGCAGGCAGCTAGCGTCGGCGGTACCACCGTCCACTCCGTGTGCGAAGCGGCCCACGGCAGTGCCGGCAGCAGCCTCTCGCGGGATCACAACGACTAAGCTCCCTTACCTGATAAAAAAGCGGTTCACTTGAAACGGGTTTCAGTCCTAGCCATCGAAGAGGTTAGCATGGTTGGTTGCAATCTACTCGTCGATCTACACAAGGCCGCTAGCTCCATGTTTCCGTCGCACAAGGGGAAACCTTTCGGCAACAGGTTCCTTCTTATGTTCGGTGACTTCAACCAGTTGAGGTGTCTTTCAGTGCTTTCTGTACTTGCTATATTGTATTTTGTTGTTATTAATATGTGCGTACACCAGGCGAGCTCAGTTTCTATTTTTACGCACGAACGTTTTTGCACGTTGCTTTTCCCGTGCCGGGCGTTAGGAACACCATGTTGCTACCAGTTTTGGATTTTATATCGGTAAGAGAGATATGTTTCATCCTCCCGCGCGTTTGGCATGCCGCACTGTCTTTGAGGCATTGGCTGTTTTTGCGTCGCGTTTGGAATCACGGGTTCATCGCCACCATTTCCCCCTGCTTTCCCTCCCGTCTAATATTTATATTACGTTCTAGTGCCATCATGGTCATCGTCTCATACCCGTCTTGGACAATATATCGATTAGACAGCTATTTGTCGTTTTTTTCTACGCGTTTGGAATGCCCCAATTCTGGATCAATTTTCGCGTGCAGTGCGTTTTTGGGGTTGCGGTCTTAATCTCTGAATGAACTTGTTCCTGCCCTCATACGCAATAGCCCCGCCCCCTCCCTGCCTCTAAAATTTCGTTTTTCCGCACAGTCCCGTTCAGGCCTAGTCACTCTCTTGTGGCTCTGGGAAGGCTTCGTCCCGCAGAAAAATGACCTTAACGCAACAGTACGGCGCAGACCTCTTCCGGGGGGGCAATGCTGCAGTGATACTTGACGAGGACAACAACCGTTTCTTCAAGGTGTACGCCCCGATAGTGGACCGCCTCCTGCTCGGTGAAGGGACCACGGAGGATGTCGACTTGCTCAATACACGAGTACTCGACGGATCTGACCTCAGTGCCCGTCGGTGTTACGGTGGGCGTGTCATAGCATTCCGCAACCGGGTGAGCTTCTGAATCAGTTTAGTTAATTTCGTGTACTCTACTTATTTCCTCGTTTTGTGTGTTTCGTCGTCCAACTTCGTCTTCAACGGCCCGCCTGTATCGCCAGATGCGAAATGGAACGGCCCAACAACGGTTTCATCTTAATGGCGCCGATCGTGCTTTCATGAAAACTTTCCTTCTCAGCAGCGACACTCTTTCAACGTCTACCACTTTTCGTGCTTTTTAATTACAGGGCACCGATGTCCTCACTGTGCCGGTGATGATAACTTGGGCCCAAGAAAATGTCACACCTCTCTTCATTTTCCCGTCTACCGATGCCTGGGTCGGCGATGAACGTGTCGGCCGCACTGAAGTCGTGATGTCGTTTTCCCTACTATTCTCCTCTCCCCATACTTCATCCTCCCTTGGCTCCAAGCCTGTCGTTTGCTCTTCCTGTATGCCGTCCGCAGTTCCGCCAGCGCCTGTTTGCCTTTCCTCCTTTTCCTCCGTTCTGTTATTTATTACCGTATTTTTCATTACTGTTGACTCAATGGTAGATCCTGCCCCTGAGATGTGCCGGTTTTCGCCAGATCTGCACCTCCTGTTTCTGAGTCATTTCTTACTGAAATAAGCTTATCGCGGCTATCGTTTACTTGTTCATATGCGCCTCAGGTTCTCCCCACTGATGCAGCGTGGCCACTTGGTATACGGGAGGGTGTCGATGCCCTCGACGATTCCAAGACGGAACAACTTCCAAGGTTCGCTTGTCTTGCCATTAGGGCTCCGTTCTTCTTCAAGCGCACACAACTCCCTCTCACTGCCGGTTGTGTTTCGAGAGTCTGCCGTTCTCAGGGTCAGGCCTTGAACTCCATCATTCTGGACATCAGGCGAACAGTCAGTGGAGGAATCGACCCGGCTGCGGTATACGTTGCACTTTCACGGGCTACAAGCCTTGAAGATCTTTCCCTCCTCTTTCCTGTCACCCTGGCCGACCTCACTCAGCCGCGGGACAAGAATGTTATGGCGCTCATCGAATATGTCCAACGACTGGACTGTGCCACCGTCTCTCTTTTCCTCGAAGACCCTGCCAACTTCCGGCCTGCACCAGCGTTCCTTGCCCCGGTGTGCGACGACATCCCTGCCGATACACGCCGGCGGCGCGGACGGCGGACGGGTCAATGCGGGCCGGTTGCAACGCGAAGAGAGTCGTACCTCGCCCCCAATAGCAATAACAATTGCTTTTTCAACTCTGCCTCGGCTCTAGCGCTCGCGGGGTGGGATACCCAACCCTTCCAGGACATTTTCAAGTGCACGCCTTCAGGAACCATTTTCTTCTCCACCCTTCAAATGATGCGAGATTCTATGTTCGATGATTCTTCACTCGGCGACGTGACACTGGTGAGTTCAATTCTGAGTGCCTTCCCTTCCACCGCCTGTTCTGTTATTTGTGTTCCATGCTGCCTCTATTCCTCTCTTACCTTGTTCCCGTTTTCCCCTTACCTTTCGTTTCTCGCATTTTGTCTCCTTTCACTCCCCCTGTCTTTATCTTTGTCCCCATTTCGTGTGCCTGACAGGCTGCCCTTGTTAACGCCCGTAACAGGATCCTTGTCGACTCTGGCCTTCCCGGGGCTGGTTCTGAGATGGGCGCCCCCACCTCCATTTGCGAGGCAATTTCCCGTCAATGTTCTCAGTTTCCGAATAGTGACTGGCCTATCAACATCAACAATCAACTCGACGCTATACTCTACACTCGTCGGGCCCTTGGCCTCGACTGGCGGCACACCATCAACTGGGATTTTTCAGGGCACAGCCTTCTTTATGTAACCGCCGACCAGTCCGCACGGGTACGTAGCCCCACGCTTATCACTATTCCGAACGAGTTTTCGTCATCTGTGCAGGAGGCAGTTGACAACTTCTATGGCTCCGGTTCTGCTACCGACATCTCCATTCCGGGTCAATCACTATGCCCGTATTGCGCCGAGAGTATCCGGGAGATCTTCTGCGACTGGACGCTACTTCCTTGGACAGCAGCCAACGCTCCTGACAGGATATTCTTCAGGTTTCCGGGTTGCACCTTCGAATCTTCTCTGCACCCTCCTCCACCCACGCCGAACCTGTCAATGGGTGTTGACTATTGCCTTGCAGGTGTCAGCTACAATGTTCCGCCTGACGGCGGGGGGGACAGGAACCACTTCGTCACGCAAACGTGATGTCGAGGACGTTGGTTCAAATACGGCTGTCGTCTTGGTGGGCGAACTTCGGTCTCCGACGACTTCGACCCGTTGTTGTACTCAGGATCGTATCACATGCTGTTTTACCTGCGAAAGTCCATGTTCATCGCGACCTCTCCTTTTTACACCTATCTTTTGCCTCTTCCTGCCAACTTTTCTGGACTAGCCCGCTCCTTCAGCCCTTCCGGTCGCGACGACTTCATGGAACTTGTGCCCCCGTTTCCTGATAGTCCTTTAGGTCGATCGTGCCCTATCGACTTGGACGTCTATTGCCCCGACAGCCCTTCAGGTCGTTCCGATCCAACGGATGGACAACACAGGTGTTGGTTGAACTGGGAAGACAGAGAAATAAACCGAAACACTGCTAAAAGACGCGCTAAAAGAAGCAAAAAAAAACTCCCCACGACTGAGAACCGCGCACACAACTCCCTTTCACTGCCGGTTGTGTTTCGAGAGTCTACCGTTCTCAGGGTCAAGCCTTGCACTCCATCATTCTGGACATCAGGCGACCAATCAGTAAAGGAATCGACCCGGCTGTGGTATACGTTGCACTTTCACGAACTACAGGCCGTCGCCGACGAGGGCGGCCCTGTCGTTGTATAAGCAGGACACGCAGGTGATGATAATGGGGGAGCCGTCGCCGGAGGAGTCGACGAGCTCGGCTTCTTCGGAGGTATTCTTGCAGTTGTAGCAAGGATGCACGGAAGCAGTGTGTGCTGAGACCGGGCGGCACGATGACCCGTCGCCGTGGAG
>JBBMHQ010058943.1:3258-15643 GCA_037834295.1 Postelsia palmaeformis
TTGTGCATAGGTGGCCGCCTAGTCCACGATACATGCTTGCCGAATCCTTGGCGCGGTTGTGGAATGTAGAGCAGCCGGGCCATCAGATGTGTATCACGGTACGATAGACGTAACGATGGTGGAGCTTTGAGACTAAGGGTATATGGTCGATGGAGCTTCTCAACGGAACACCTGTTATATTTCCCAACATCGTTGGCCCGTACATGCATGGCGTCGTCCGTCGGGCTGAACGCGCACTTGTCCAATAAAGGTTGTTGGGTAACATAATATGTTTTTTTTTGCTCCAGGAAAAAAACTCAGGTTGTGCATAGGTGGCCGCCTAGTCCACGATACATGCTTGCCGAATCCTTGGCGCGGTTGTGGAATGTAGAGCAGCCGCCGAAGAAGACTACTACAGTGTAAACAAAGTTAGTAGGCCCTGATGCCGTGTTTTCTAGGTTCCTCATGCCAAGAGATCGATATCCCACTCGGAACACGACCTCGAAGCGATTCATTCGCGCGACCCAACCAATCTGTTTTTTCGGGATGTAGTCCTCGACAACTGATTCCTGTACGGCACTACTGTAAGATTCTCAAGCAGCATGCTCGACAGTATTTTTCCACTTGCGGAGTCAAACCAGTCAGCAGAAACTGGAAGGAAAAAAAAATGCAACCTTTGCGGTGGAATGCATTTTTTGGCTTGCGAGTTCGGCGCCCGTCGCGGTCAGGACGGGACGAGGCAACGTGTTGGATGGTTGCTTGTATTACAGTGCTTTCCACTTTTGGCTTGCTTCGGGTATCACATTTGCCGTATCCTCGGCGACTTCCTCGATGAGCCAGATTTGTAGGGCTCGTAAAATTCCATGACCGCAGAGGGTTCAAAACGCATCCCGTTTCTTGTCGATTCTTCACGAACTACGCAACCTTCACAACAGTATCTAAAAACCAGTCGGGATGCGACACCCAGCATAATTGTCGGCAGCGGGGAAAGATTTACGGCAGAATACGATCAGCTTGTATTGAAATCTACAGTAGAGTACATGCATACATGCCTGGTATAGTATCGCACGTTTTCTTATACAAGCACACGTTGAAAAAATTATGTGCCATGCTGCTTCGGGTCACAGTGGGCGGGTGCTTTCATATAAACCGCGTCTACATTACTATGTCCTTTGCTTTATTAAAAGTGCGCGTTAACATACGATTACTGCCCTCTTGCTGCAAACGACAGTTTTGAGGTATGGAGTATACACAACGTTGATGACGAAGAAATCACATTCAACAGCACATCACAATGACTCACATCAAGAGATGGGACGTTGGAGAGACGAACCACCAGGGACAAGACCACGTGCAAACGTGCAGCGACAATGTGCCACCGTAGAGTGTAGTCGGGGAGGACGCGAAGGGGCTCGGTCCGGGCGCTACAAAAGTCGGTGGCGTAAAGTGGACTGGAATGCGACATAGCTGGCGATGAGCTCTTTGGAAAAGAGAACTCGCCAGGCGATACCAAGGTGTAGTCAACTCACCACTGGCGACTGACCAGAAGTCGGCGTGTATGGTGGTGCTACAGTACTGCTGCGCCGTACCGAAGACATGAACTCACTACGCAACACGTCTGAGAGAGTTAGCATACTCTGGACTCTACATCGCGAACATGTTGTTCAAACGAAGATATCCCATGCTTAAGCTATGACGTCACCGTCGGGCGGCGGTATGTTGTATTTAATACTCCGCAATAAAGAGGGAGAGCCAGCAGTTGCATCGAGTCGGCGAAAGGAACATTTAAAAGAGTTGGAATAATACACGGCGAGTATTGGATGGTAAAAAGGATGAAACTCCTTAGAGACTGCTGATACCATGCAACGTGTCCCAAACTTTGAGTGTATTACATACAAAAAAAGGGCGGAGGGGCGGTGGCAACTAAATCATTGAGCGCGAGATAAAGTCGTTGTGCAATAAATCAAACAAAGATCAACGGATCCGAGGTGAACAATTAGAGGATATTAGCAAGACGTTCCAACGGATAAATATAAAACATGAGATATACGGGGGACGCTTCTTCCAAGTTGTGAAATAATATATGTGTATAACTTCTTGCCCCTTACTATTAATACAGGTACCGAGCAAATGACCACACGGCTACAGGATACGTCCAAGATACGTAGCAGTTTTTGAATCCTACGTCGCAGCTACCACAGTACACATATACGCTGCCCATTAATGGCAGGGGTGCAAATAATCGGCATCGATGAAACCAAACGCGTACGATCCACCCAAGCGTTTATGAAGAGCTTGTGCCAAGCGATGATCATTCGCCATGCGTGCCGCGCAGCTCGTTGCATTGATTCTCGGATTCAGCACTCAAATCTACACAGTAGTAGAAAATAAATGCAGTCGGCGCCCTCCACGCTGCGTTTTTGTCATTCTGTAGGGTTATACAAACCCTACTAATTCCTCGCGAGTAAGGGCAATCAGTTCCTTGTGTGTGCTTGAAGGTTGGCCACGCTGCACAAACGCCTTGACCGTGGACCTTAAAGCCGTGGGGTCTCTAAGCCCAACCCCTCGTGTGATTCCGCCCCGGGGTGGAGGGCTGTGTTGCACCCGAGGATAGGGCCATCACCGAACTGATATCAGAACAGGTCGTGTAGGGAAGTGGCAGAAATACAAGCTCCAACTGTTGCTAATCAGCTTCGTGAGCGAAATAGACTAGAGCAACCACCGTGGGACACGTCTGAACGCATGCCCAGCTTTTGAAACACGAAAATGTATGCCCAAAAACGAGTGTAGCTGGACTAATGTCTCAAGTACGCTGCGATGTATCGGCCTTGTAGTGTTGTAAGTACCTTGTAGAGGAGACAACGTTTATGTCACCTGCACGATGTCCGCGGGTCGTTCGTCTCTTCCGGCTGCACTGTGAATAGACCCCCCAGTTCAGCAATCGCGCTCTGTTGGTGTGGTCGATGATGCTGCTGCAGGTTCCAACTCCTTTCGACATGTCCCACCTCTCGAGTCGGCCAAGCGAGGTCAAGTGGACCGGGGTGAACAATGTGTTCGCTGCTTGCTGCTGGTTCTGTTGCTCAAACGTGAAGGGTTGATATAGTCCAGGTGTGTTTGCTTCTTCGATGGTTCCAAGCGTTCCCTAAGGCCGTGAATAAAACGGATTCGCCTTGCCACTTGCGCGATTCGTCCTGGTCTTCGCCTCGAAAAATAACCGCGTCGTTCCGCACGTGGAATTGGGACTTTGCGATACCATAAAAACCACGAAACACCATTGACACGTAAATCTCAACTGAAAGTGCGTTGCTTAAGCCACGTTTTGTTTCTCATGCGAATACGGTATATCCAAGTTTCTGGTGTCCACGAAAATCGCTAGACCCTGTACTTGTAACTCGTAGGTTCTCCCACGTTTTTTGCTTTAATATCAGTGCCAAAAATCGGAACGGAGTTGGCCGCCACACTGAGTACTCGAAGGTTCGCAGGTTTACGGGTGTGCCAACACGGTAACCGTAACGTATTTGGTCCGCACGTTCCGTAGAGGTCGTGGCAGGTGGCTCAAACCTTGGCCTTTTGTTCTACTCTTGAAAACGTTCACACCCGCGTGAGGGGCTGCTTCAACCACCGTACGTTCTGTGCACTTTGCGCGATTATCTGGTGATTGTTCTCAACAAGCGCGGAGGGTTGACAGGTTAATAGTTTTCCTCAGTGATCGTGCTTGGATGTAAACATGACGAGCGTTTCTCTCAGGCTGGCTGGTTAGTGCACCAGCGACAAGACAAAATATGGGCAACAACTACGCAATTAAGCTCCATGCACGAGGACGTTTGCGCCTCACGCGGCGAAGTTGCTTTGTCCAACCTGGTCCCGCTCTTGAAAACAGATGAATCTACATTGGTCATATAACGAGTAACATCGCAAGACCGCTGATTGCTGCTTGACTACGCAGATGATATAAAGACAAAATATCCTTCGATCTGTATAGTCTAGGTCACGCTTCTGGGTGGGAGCCATACGTTATCTATGCTCTGTTCAAGGACATGTTCGACTGTGTACGATGCGCTTATACATCTTGAGTACAGTACAGCACTTCTGAAGGGCACAGTTGAATTATAGCTGTTGAGGGTCGCAATCGTTATATATCTCGAGTGTATAACAACCCGATGCTGAAATACGGTTTACAGCCATAGTGTGTGATTGTGCCCCGGACGAGAGTGCTGTCAGTTTGAAACTGTTCGGCGAAAACTGGCAAATCCTATCGTCCCGCACGTTCACCTTCAATGAGGTAGCCGAACGCGGCGTATTCCTTTCACCTAGCGAGCGCTCTTTACAAAGGAACACTGCATCCAATCACGCGTTGTGCCTCGCTTACAAAAACAAAAACAACGGTACGCACTAAGGGTACGTACTCATACGCTTTGTATATTTAATAGATACAGGGGTTTTTTTCGTACATTGTATAAGGACTTGCTACAGTAGAAGCATTGCTCAGGCAAACTGAAAACACCTGAAACTAAAATTTTTACGCCTCTCGGTGGCACGGCGTACTCATCTACCCAAAGCGGTTTACTTGTCGCCAACGTAATCTTGAATTTGTGAACTTTACGTAGAGAGGAAATACGACGATATTGTCGCCTCTGCCGGAGTACCGGCCAGATTGGAAGTTGTGCCCCACTACCGTTCTTTCGACTCATCAGCATAGATTAAAAACGTGTGTACCCGTATTTCTCGGACGTGAGCAAGGTCTCCAGTATAACCATCGCAGCTCCGTTAGACCTTCGGCGCTAACCTCCTCGCGGATGGGAAATCACCTTGCAAATCCTGAACCCAGACGAATTAGTATTTGTTCGCGGAGGTGGGGCCAGGACTCCGTGAGGTCGTCGGGAATGGTGTAGCCGCTGGTCGAGCATCTTGAAAATGTTCATTTCTCGAAAACTAACTCTGAGAAAAAGCTTGAAATTTGTTTGGGGTTGGCTGATTCCGTCGTTCTCGAAGAAACAAATCAATGTCCCTGCACTTGCCAACTTTCTGATGGTTGGAACCTGTGACTACTGAGACTTCGTCCGCCGTCGAGCGGCCTTCATGGAGGGAACACATCAAGTGCACCGAAGCTAAGGTAGTGCGCCTGTTTCACTCACGCGCCGTGCATCCACCTCTTTCAGCTGTCCAAGTGATGTGATTATTCCACAGTTCGTGAGGAAAACTCTCGCTGGGTTCGTATCTCGCGTCTAGACACTGTCAGCTGGAGCCGACCAGACCTCTCTGCGCAGGTAAGTATACCCTACCGTTTGTTCTCTCTACAAGGCGGCGGAGATAGGGGCTTCTCCGGGTTGGACTTGTCGGACGAGGGTTTTTGTTGATTCTCGATTTCGACCTAGTCATAGCTAGCCACATCCAAAGTCAGAAACCAAAGTAACGTCAGGAAATTCAAGCGAGCGCCCAGAAACAGTGAACATTCGTGACTGTAAAAAAACAAATGTTGCGACATACACACGGGTGAGGAAGGGGGCTCGTGCTTTTGTGTGGCTTATCTCAGCTGACCACCCGCATGGCCTTAACAGAGAGGCAACAGGAAAACCAGGACGTCCAACGTTTTCAGGCCATTTCCTTGGGTCGACAATATTAGCCCATTGGCCATTTGGTCCCTTCCGATACCTGTACATGTGGAAAAAGCTGCATCAGCTATTGTTTCCCTGCTTTCACTGCCTGGTGTTTGCGGCGTTACGTGGGCACCGACGGCACAGCTCCTGAGAGTCATTCAAACCGCGGGGGGACAAAAAAAACGGGGGGTAAACTAACACGCGAAGGTATCAGTTGAGGGTCGTGTATCATGCATAGTAGCCACGCCAACGGGGGTTTTTGTATGTAACTGATATATAGTTCATGCCCCGTCTGTGGCGAGGCGCACACAAGCGACATCAGACTGGCCGCCACCAAAGAGAGCCTCCGGGGGACTACCATTCCACTTGGGTCAGTCTAAGTGGAAACTTCGCTCCCTACAGTATTCTCTTCCGACCGCGGCGGGGAGAGGGGAACGCCATTCGAACAACACAGCCATATACCCTGCCAACCCCAGGGTGTGCCAAGTCATAGGCCAGTGGTATGACCAGTTGTTTGTCACCATCGTCGCTGTCCATCGTCCCCGTGGTCGTTGCAATGAAAAGTACCGATCCCAACGTTTCACGTTCGGTGGCGACACAGCTACCGTGACGGTTGCAGCAGGCGTTGTCGGGATCACGGGAAGGTCTGTGGCCGCCGCAGCCAGCCCCTGCCACCAGACTATTCGTATCGCTCTGGCCAGGGATGGTATGTGTGTTTCGATCAAAGTAGTGAAGCGGTCAGCAAAACAACGAAGCTAAAGCGCCCGACACCAGCAGGATAGAGACCACACTCACCAACGATTTCCTTCCCACGACGCAAAATAAAAGTGTTGGTATCATTTTTCCTCACGGAGTGAGTTGCCTGACGGCTTTTTCGTAACCGGTTATCTGGTGGACCTACTTCGTCTACATGCTATCATATGAGATTTTTGACGAGAACATTTACGCGGAATGCAAGTGGGCACACGGCGAAGTCGACGGAAGGAAATATTGGCTTTTAGCGAGGACAGCTTGACACTGAAAACGGAAGAAAATGATCAACCATACCGCTTTAACCCAGACACTGTAGATTGTTGCGGGATACATCTTAGTGATGACGCGTCTGATGTGAATCATAAATTACACTGTATGGACGCCAAGTTAACCATCGTTAAAGTACGCCCGGAATCAGAAGAACATTTCAATCATATTCGACAGAAGGGCGGAACCTCATCAAGTCGATAAGTTGAGAATCATAAGTATGGTCTCTAAAAAACGACGGAACCGCGAATACCTCTACTTCGTTAACCTTGCTCCCAGATTTTTTTCGAAGATTGTTCAGGTATGCTCCGGGATCAGTCAGAGTTCGTTGACGTAAGCGTAGAAGTGGTAGGTCATCAGCGTCGTTGGAGTGTATGAGTTATTCACGCACGTGGGTATGTTGAGGAGATAGATCCTCTGTCGTAGGGATGCGACCTTGGGTGCAGCGGTATCGACAACCGGTATACGATACGCACGCGCACTGGAGAGTTTGCAGTAGAAAGTATATGATATCCTTCAGCTGGTGACTCGACTTGTACGTGGCGCGGGGGATGCTTAGTGAAGATTCCGAATCACAAATCAGGCTATTCAAAGCACTTGTCGAATGATTACCGTCATAACACTTGCTTCACCGACACACAACCTGGAATAGCAAAGCACTTGTCGAATGATAACCGTCATAACACTTGCTTCACCGACACACAACCTGGAATAGAGGACGCAAGTGGTACGGGGTATAATTTTCCGCAAAACACAGCGTGTGAGACCTCTCTTACACCCCTGCACCCTGTGGGAAATTTGATGGTTTTCAGTGTTCCTTGCTACGTGTCTTTTAATTACGCTTTGGAGATCGTGAACGCTATGAGAGGCTGCAATAACTTCCACCTACGACCACGCATTGCCCTCAAGGGGAGCGATTAACGCGTGGTATATTGAAAAAGAGCTCGTCTCGTATCGCCCGTGTCCTGAGCCGCATGATACGAACAATTGTATACCTCTTCCAACCCATTCTCCACCCAAGTCATTGTGTGAACTAAGCTGCTCACACAGCAGCGTAAGGTAGGTATTCAACGTCTTCTCTTGTACATATTGTCCAGTAGATCCGACCTAGAGACACAAGGTACGACAGATTTAGGGCTCAGTATCCCCGTATGCGTTAAACGCCGGGTTTCTCAGGGCAGCACGCACGTCGGGTCTTATCTCGGTTGATGCCGGGGGATAACTTTTTGTTCCGCCGTCAAATGTGCGCTACATTCTTGAAGACTCTTGACACCAAGCTCATGGCGTGCGCATGTACAGACTGTGCTATTACCTAATCCATCGGCAAGAGGTTTGCACTCGGTGGATCTTCGAAATGTCGAACCGCGTGTGTGATCTGGCCCCACACGACGAAGAATCTGGCCGCGATTTGGACAGCAGAAATTTCATTGATCCTGCTGCTTGACTATTGAGTAATTATAATACGTGAACCTGTTTTGCTACAGTTTGACAGTTTTTTCCCTGGTAGCGGTCCACCGTGTGTCGGTGCGTTGCCTAAAACAAGTGGCACTCCATATGTGTATTCTCCTAGGAATATCTTCAACGGGCGGTCTCGAACCAACACCACGCCGACGTACACAAGTCTTTGCTTGGTAATATCGTCATTCGATTACCGACGTTGCGATAAATGAGCAGCACCGATGCCTTTTCGAAAGGTGGCACTCGAGCTGCAATTGTTTAAGAATAGCTCGTACCTTCCAGGGAAAGGGCGGGGTCTGGTCTGGTTCGGGTAGGTCCGCCTATCAGCCTTGTATTGCTGGGTGTTTCACAACCTCGTACATACTTACAATGAAACGCTTGGCGCGGGGACATATTTGCGTGGGTAGGGAAATAAGCTCAGAGTTCGAGTGGTGTTGTCACAAGACGTTGTGCTGAAAAGTTGAGCTGATTATCGCAGGAATAATTGCGCTGTTTTGTCTTGAGGGCAACACAAAGCACGCTAGCCGGGTATTCCGCTTTAATTGAAGAACGCGTACAAGGAAAAGTCATTTACCAGAATCAACTTTGCGCCTGGCGCGCGCGTAGTGGTGCTCGCTAAGTTGCGTGCGCATTACAGGTATCCAACTGACTTCCAAAACAGGGAATGTCAAATGCTTCAAAGATAGGGAGCTGGGCGTGGTGCCATCATGCGTAATCACACGGCCAATTTGATGGCAAAACCCACTTGACAGGATGTGTTCACTGTACTCGATATCTCGCGTAAAAAGAGCCTACTTGACTTTTGGCTTCCAAATATGCTTGGGGTATATTTACAAATGATATCGTACTTTTGAAATAGACAACAAAAGCTATCTACGGATTTCCGAGCCACCTCTCTCCAAAATGGTCTGCAGGGCACCGGTTGGTACGTTCGAATTGCAAAGCGACAATGTCGTGTATCTCTGTCCACGCTAGGTCGTACTTATCGAGACGAAGGCATTTTGGGTGACACAATTCGCTGTCAACAAAATGTATTCGCTGCTCCTCTACAGTCTTGAACTCTAAACACCTGTTACTTGTCTCTCGGACGCCGCTGATGTGCAACAGAACCACACCCATGTTGTGTTTTAAATATTTCAGCGATTGCAGTGACCGCCAAGTAAAGGAGCGTTAAGCTCACGGACACAGGCAGGTTGAAACTTCTGTGGCGGGTAAACGTTCGAAGGATGGTAGAGGAAAAGATTTCCGAAGACAGTCATAACATGACGGGTATGTTCCGTGTTCGGATGGAGAGACCAAAGCAAACCACCTCCAAACCACGTTTAGTCGAGGCTGAAAACCTTTATATCCATCACGTGTAGCGCAGCGAAAGCGTAAACAACTCCGGATTCCGAACTTCGTTGGATTATCAATAGCACTATACTCGCGAATGCCGTAAAGGCAGGCATGCATACCGAATAATATCAAGATCATTGGAAAAACATCTAGGAACGAATTCAATATAGGTGTGATGTTCGATCAGCATCGTACGAGCTGAACGCACCCACTGCAGTCGCGTAAACCCAGATATATAGGCAGGTGTCGTGTTCTCGGAGTGAAAGGGAAGTATGCGCATATCGATGCCAGGTAGCCAATAAGGTCACGCAGACGACCCTTCGGAACAAATGTAAGTCTTGATCCTGTGGCCCCCGTCTCGCTGAAATATATTTTGTCGATATTACCCCAGCTGTAAATGTATAGACTGACCTTGCGTTGTTATGCGTCATGTAGCTCTATGCAAACGAATCGTGTGCTTCGTAGACCAGGTGCAGAAACTTACGTGTCGTCGTGTGAAGAGTGGATAATATCTTCGTGCATGTTCGGAGCGATACGGCTTCCATCTCGATGGCGCAGGCTGATACCTGTCTTCCCCGTACTCTTTGGAGGCGGAGGTCCCGTCTTTTCCCATCCCCCGAATAGGTATCCACCTGTACACGGTAAAGAGAGCGCAATGCATGACTCTTATGCGAAGGTTCGCTGGGAATCCCCTTCATTGTAATTGCTCAGAGTACAGGGCTTGCGACACCCAACGGATCCACGTGCATGGTCATACGATACCCATCAGGCAACCGACACGAGGACAGTGCGTGATCGCGCCTGAACCAGACCAGGTTAATGGGTGCAATGTGCTAGTCAGATACGGACTAGAAGGTCGGCGTTGGGTCATTGGCGTCTAACTTTCACCGAAACATCTTCACAATCGTCTGGAAAGTCAAATACAGTGCAAAAAGGAAATTGCCGACCAGCTCAATCTTGAAATACGCATAAAAATAGTCACGAAGCGTTAGCCTACCTTTAGCGCGACTCCATGTTCGATGAACATCTCCCAGGTGGGCGAGTACGTGCCAGTATCTGCGCGCTCAGGGTTGACGCCGTTTATTGTTTGCCTTGCGCTTACTTGTTCTCGTAGTTGCGCAAAAATGTCACCCAGAGCGTCCAAGGCTCCCTCCGCTCTCCTGTATAGGGCATAGACGTGCCCTCGCACATTAGGGTGCTGCTGCGACACAAAGTTACGCTCTTGACACCCCTCGTTTGACGTCAGATATGTTGGGTAAGTAGGCGTTGTCTTATGCAATGATGGATTGAGCTTGACAGTCGGCATTCATTGAATTTTGAGCTTGATATATGGCCCTCGGCGTTTCTAAACTATGTTTGCAAACATGGAGTCGGTTATTTTTCTGATCGGGTTTTCGAGGGGCGTCTGTTGATGTCCAACCACAATGATAGGGATCTTCATGACAGCAACAGCAGCTAATATTTGAGGTGGCGATGAAATAATGTCCCATAATGAGTTTGTCATTGACAAGAATAAGTTGACAGAGTGCGGAATATTTCATCAAGCACTCTTGAATATGGAGAGAAAGTGATCCGGCGTTAGCCGTTAACCTCCTCCCTAGAACGATATGGTTATTTTCCACGCACCCCGAAGATTGAAGTCACGTCCACCGACGTCTATATATCTGCAAGTTGCGACCGGTGTGTTCAAAAAAACGTTTTTTTCACATGAATGATTCACCCAGGCCGACGAGGAAAGCACGCGTCCAAGATGCCAGTCGCAATGATGGCCATGAGTCCGACAGGATTCTGCACTCTTTCAGTCAAATCTTCGACATTAGAGTCCCGACAGGAAACACACACATTAATATCGCTACAGTAACTTAGTGTCGGGAAAAACGGCTACTTAACTGGCGTACTATGGACATGGACCGCAACAAACACGCCATCAGGTGTCTCCTATGTTAGAGCTCGGTGTTGCTTGTTATGTTTAATGGATTCGCTGATTGGCCCAGATGTCTGGCCGGTGCTCACTATAACGCCCGCAAGGAACACACGAAGAGAGGGCGGAGACGGGACAATCACGCCAAACAACACCCTGCATAAGCCCCACGTTGCCAAAGAGTTCATTAATTTGGTAGTACGCATGTAGTACGAGGATATGGAGCTTAGACATGGGCCACGGCACACGGCAACTCTGTCTGTTCTGGTATGCGGTAACCTAATGGGAGACAACGGTGACCAATTTCCCTCAAATATGTTCTAGGAGCATCAACGATACACCAATCCGCGAGCAAGGGTCACCGACTACAAATATTTTCCCTGCATCTCGAATGGGCCCTGTGTCCACCTGTTAGGATACCAAGTCCAGGACATGGTTTTGTTACAAGAGTCTGCAACACTGCCCCAGAAAAAGTTGGAGTGCCGGGGACGGAGTGCATTTGTTGGGCAGGCAGGAAAGTACAGCATTCTTATGGTACAACGCAACTGCAGGTGGCATGCACAGTCACGACTACCTCTCTCTTGCGAAAGAACGGGGAAAACGCCAACGTAAACCAAGGTCAATTGAAGGCGTGATCATGGTTTGACATTAATCTTACAATCATGTACCCTAGGCTGACACCCGATGCGTACGGTAACACTCCCCCATGTTCGTCCGGCGTAATCGCAGGCATTGATGCAGGCTATGTCGACATCGTGCGTAGGAGGGGAGACATGTGCGTGGGATGCAGACACGTTTCTGTTGCGTGGGCTGGCCCGCTGTAGTAATGATAAGTCGTCCCGGCGAACCTACTTCGCCTTGGCTCGGGCCAAAACCTAATGAAATTTCCACGTGCCACCTACCCTCTCTCTGGCCCTTTGGTCCGCAATGCTGAGGTCGCGTAGTAGAAGGTGGCGACTTTCGCCTCGTCGAAAATCTCGATTAGATCACGTGCCTGACCCTTCTGGCCCGTTTTATCGGAGCTACAAAACATTCCTCGTATAGGAGAAATTGTCACCACATGTATATGCTTGTT